>VZTA01009573.1:673684-778716 GCA_013398855.1 Mohoua ochrocephala
TTCTCTTCTCTTCTCTTCTCTTCTCTTCTCTTCTCTTCTCTTCTCTTCTCTTCTCTTCTCTTTCCAAACCAAACTTTGCATCTCTATTTTGGGGTTTAGGCCTGAATTTTTACACCAAATTAAAGATTTAAGATGCATACTGTCAGGTCTTCTAAAGAGCTTAGCTACTAGAGAAGGAACTTAACATCCTTCATTTCTCTCAGCCTGAAACTGACTTGACAGCAGCTCTTCTATACTTTGAAAGTATCTTTACAACCTAGAGGTTAATCAGTGTATCTTTCTCACCATCCCCCAAAATATCGAACTATTATTATATGTGCTGGTTTTGCCCGGCATAGAGTTAATTTTCTTCACAATAGCTGGTATGGGGTTGTGGTTTGGATTTGTGCTGAAAACAGTGTTGATGATACAGCGATATTTTTGTTGTTGCTGAGCAGGGCTTACACAGTGTCAAGCCATTTTCTGCTCCTCACTCCACCCCCCAGTGAGGAGGCTGAGGATGCACAGGGAATTGGGAGGGGACACAGCCAGGACAGCTGACCCCAACTGACCAAAGAAATATCCTGTACCATATGACATCGTGCTCAGCAAATAAAGCAGAGGGAAGAAGAAGGAAGAGAGGAGATGTTCAGAAGGATGGTATTTGTCTTCCCAAGTCATCACTGAGTGATGGATCCCCGCACTCCTGGAGATGGCTGAATACCTGATTCACCAGAATGAATTCCTTGTTTTGCTTTGCTTACACGTGGCTTTTGCTTTACCTATTGAGTAAAGTAAAGGGAGCAAGTGGCTGTGAAGGGCTGAGCTGCCAGCTGGAATTAAATCACCACAGTACAACACAGAACTAACTCAACAAAGAGATGGAGGAAAACACGTCTTGGATTGTCTCAAGCACTTCCTGGCGATCTGAGAGGACCTGACACCAGGTGAGAATTTAAAAGCAGGTCTCTCACCTCCTGGAAAGCATACCCTGTGCTGTTTTCCATACAGAGTCTGAGGCACCAAGCATGCTCTGAGCCTGCCAGCTGGCAGGCCATACCACAAGCAAGGTATGTCAGTGGCAGGTAGGACAAGGCTTATCTGCAGCTCCCTGCAGCCTGGTGATGGCTGGGGCAGGGTGAGGTGCCAGTGGAAATGGAGGTGCTGTTTATGCATTAGGCATCGACAGGACTGGACAAAGTTGGAAATGGTTTCTCTAGGAGCTGACTGTCAAATTGAAACACTTGAGGTGGAGCTCAGGTGTTCGTGGTGAATCTAGCCTTTACCAAGCCCAAATGCTAGACCAGTGAAAATGCGGGCCAATGTCGCTTCTGACTGAAGCATCATCTGGAAACATGCAGAGTTTTGTTGTGACTCCATAAACAGCCTGTGACACCATGAGCACTTCTTGTCTGTCTTTTCCAATTAAGCACTTAAGAGTTTCCCAAGGTAAATATTAATACTTCAGAAAGGAAATACTAACATGCACAAAATCCTTTCCAACTTTTCTGCTTAAATAGCTATCATTTTTTAGTGAGGTCACAGCATCCAGTTTTCTATAATAAAAAATAAGCAGGATAAGTAGTTTTACTCCTGTCAAAACTTGAATGCAATTTTATGTTTTTCTTTGACTTACCCTATAAATATTTTTACTACAACATTCAAAGTTTATGGGATCTCTAAGACTTGTAAAGAGGTTGAGTAACTGGAAACCAAAGGCTAATATCTACCACAGGGACTTGGGGGTTTTTCTTAAGCAAGCTATTTATTAATGTTAACAAAGGGTATTTTACTGATGATCTGTTTACAAAACTGAGTATTATTTTACCTTTCCATTCCAGTGTAAACAAATCCATGAGGAAGGACAAACATAGACCATCACCACAATGCCTGACAATGTTGATCTTTTCCCAGGTTACAATTTTCTGACATTATCCCTTGAGCTGAGCTTCTGCAGTTGAATCTCTGCTGAGTCCAAGTGTAGCTTGGAAGCTGCAAAAGTCAGCCTCACTGAACCAGAGGAAAGAACAGAGTTAGCCACTGGTTGTGGATGCCTTTGACAAGCTGTGTCCTTTTCCCTGTTCATGAGTCACTCACCAGGAGACTTTATCTTTCCTAATGCGTTTGCTATCTATAATTATGGTTGCAACAGTTACCCACCCTTACAGGAAAGCACTGCCGTGCCTGAACACGCCCAGGAGGAGCTGTGTCACAGGCCAGGCGGAGGGAGATGATCTGCCCACATCCACCGTGGCCACAGGAGAACATGCGTGTTTCAACTCATCTTCTGGCACAGCTCAGGAGAGCTCTCTGTCACTGCTTACTCGCTAGTCACTCTTTCTGCTCCCAAACCATGATTTACTGACTGAAGATTAACTATTCAAAAAGGTTTGCGCAAGCAGGCAACCCAGCCTTTTGTGCAAACATTTGTGGATAGCCATTAAACTACTAACTCGAGCCCAACAGAGCAAGAAGTCAAAGTATTCACAGACTTTGGCTAAGTCCGGAGCCTGCCAGGTTTCACCATCCTGCATCTGGCTGTCCTACCACCTTCAGCATCCTGGGAAGACACCACGCAAATGCACTCCTGAGGACAGCCCAGAGCCACAACTGCTCCAGACTGTTTTTAATCCTCCTTTCTTTATGGATTAAAGAATTAAGCCTCCATAGGGATTAAACCTTTCCCAACTGTAAAGCTCAGCACTGGATTTATCATACAGTTACAGCTCCCTACCTACCCACGCAGCTCCTGGGTAGATGGGGAGCTAAACATGATCAAACACTTAAAAAAGAAGATGAGTTTCTTAACTGACCAAAAACCAGAAAAATAATCCAAACTGCCTCCCTTTATATGTAAATACATGCAGTCAGCTCTTTTTGTAGGCATGGACTTTTGGGGTTTGTTATCATCCTCTGTTATGCATCTTCTCAGCTGAAGGTTTACTTCATCTATATACAACACATGCCCATGCTCCACTTTCATGCACTGTTGCATGTTCAGTTTATGCTGCACAGGCCTAAATGATGCACATGGACATTTCCTCATCTGTACAGCCTCCCAGAAGAACACCACTAACACCTCGTATAGATGTGCCAGCCTTTCATGGACTAGAAGTCCTCCAACTTAATCTGAAATCAACTGCTTATCCTGCCTAAGGATCTCGTTACCTCAGTTGCACAGCAATCATAAACAGGCTTTCTACTTTTCTGGCTGGATAGTGCTGCATTACTTTGCAGATGCTCTTTGGGAAAAAAGAACTGGAAGGGATTTCAAGAGGTAATTTGACCACTTGTGCAGTGCCCAGATCAAGTGAAAATAGAGCTTCCATGGCTGACTTGGATTAAATCTCTTTATAAAACTGCCTAGTACTGTGATTTTGCTGCTTCGAGTCAGTGTTTTGCCACCCAGATTACAGGAGAGAGATTCTCATTGTTCAACTCTTGGTTGCTAAAGCTTGTTGTGTCTTTTACTCAAGGATGATGTGAATCCAATCATGCAAATCCAAGGCCTGCCCTTCCTACCTTGGGAGCCTAGATATGAGCTAGAAAGTGGGCTCTAATATTCTAAAATGAAAGAGCAGATTAAAACTGCATATTTTAGTAGACAAATATGTTGTTTCAACTCACGCTGGTTCTGTTTCAGTGAATGGTCAGTGGGAAAGGATAGCCAGAGCTATTCTAAAATGGTCTTTGTCACCAAGGAAAGTATTTGGGACTCAGCCTTCATGCCATGCACTGATTTGCTCAGTGCAAATGCCATGACTGTAATAAGGGTAATGATTAATATGAGCACAGTGATGCCTGCATGTTTGTGGTCACGCAGTGAGTAGATTTTGGCAGCAGCTTCCTGGAGGTTTTGATTCCATGGCAAACTGAGGAGCCAGAGGAGGAAAGGGAGCAGACCTTCATCTGCAATGGTTTTTCTTAGTGTGGCTTCCCATCCTAAGAGGAGTTTTTAACAGGGATGAGATCCTGACCCCTCTGAATGTGCCAGTCTTTCTCCAGTAGCTGTATAGGGATAGTTTATACCAACTGCTTGAAAATAGATTAAGGAGTCAGAGAAAATTAACTCAGCGACTGATAAAATGCTAATTTCCTCCTTCCTTTTGGCATGGTAGTTCTCCTTTTCTTCTGAGGTTTGCTTCAGGACAGGAGAACACTTTGAAAACACTTCCCACTTAGTACAATCCTTGACAAGGGAGCGGAGCACTCTGTTGTTAGGTGGCAGCATTCAGCCAGCAATTAATTGCCCTCACCACACTTCCCAGCTGTCCTGTTGCTCTCGGTGGTGAGAGCCCAGTGCAGATATTTGGCACACGAAGGTGGTTCGAGCTCCAAAAGGCAATGAGAAGGTGAGAGGAGGAGCCATGTTGCTACTGAGCTGGTTGATGTGAGCTGAGGCTAAAAGGGGGGGCCTCTGGTGAGCAGTCCTGCCCTTCACGATCTGTGTCAAATAGGAGTGCTATCTTTGCATTACATTTTCATCTGGTACTTTGAATCAGCATAAAAACACATTATAATACCAATGTGATTCTGTGGTAATTGTTCTGCTACAATAAACATGCTTGACATGAAACACACTGAACTTTCTGGTTTCTCTGGTGCCCATTTCTTGAAGGGGATCATAATGAGGTGAGAGAGGAAAAAAAATGGGAAATAACTCCGGAAAGAAAATTATCAGGATTATCCGGGTGACTGAAAATTATGGGATTTGATATCATGGGGAAATTAACATTTTAAAGATTAGCCAAGCAGAAAAAGAAAAGCTCTCTGCTCTTTCCAAAATACACAAGCATTTCAGGGCACACTACCCTCTGCATTTGGATGGCAGTGCATATTTATTGGTGCTCCTGTTTGTAGGCTGCCTGGGGTTTGCATGCCGGTCTCCAGATCCCAAATACTTCCCCATGTTCTCCCTTGATTCACGGTCAGCAGAGCCCTTTCCACTGCCTGCCCTAAGGTGTGCACTACGATTTTGTGACTTTCTTGCAGACAAGACTGAATACGCCAGTTTTGGGAGAGAGCAACCAACTCCAGACTCTCAAAAAATGTCCATGTAGGGCTGCTGTGTCAGCTGTAAATTCACTATTTTTTCTGTGTTTGCAAAGGAGCACTCGCTGGGTGCCTGCCACCATTCAAACAGAGATGACATCTGGTCAAGATGACCAAGTTGACCAGGTACAAAGAGAAGCTGACAGGTATGAAGCAATGTGGTGAGGCAAGAGCGGGAGACCTGCCAAAAACAAAACAGCAAAGTGCTCATAAGCTGAAAACAAACATGTTCCCTGCAAAGGGAAGCTACTCCTGGTCAGGAATAATCATTGTCTGTAAAGCAGGCCCTGGAAGAAGAGGGTTTGTTCTAAGGTACTTGATACACACTGTCTTCATATGATCTAGTGTAGTGCTACTGGCCAGACAGGCTGTCAGAATCTCCTTGTCTTTTGAACAGGGTCACTCAGTTTGTCCTGAACCTACTGACTTTCCTCTCTTATGGTGTATTTTTAGAAGTCCAACATGTGCCTGTTTTTCTCTGCGTTTTAAATCCAAAAGACTCGGATGATTTGCCTCAAACATTCCAAAAGAAAAAATAAATCTCCTGTGGTTTCACATTACATATGAAGTGTTTCAAGCTCAACATAGATTTGAGGGTTTATGTTTGGTGGCAAAGTTAGAAAGTATTTCAGTTCAAATATAGAATAGAGTGCTCCTGTAACCTCAACTCCAAACTCCGCTAATCCAAGTTTAGTTCCTGATGGACTCTATCCACAAAGTGAGCTAAATACCTAGCTGTTGCCCAAGTACTACTTTAGGTGGCAAAGTCCAAAATTTAGGCTTCGAAAGCTCTCGCTCTTCATATCACAAGTATCAGAGGGCAAAATGCTCTGCATGCATAAATATACATTTTCTGGGCATGCATCCCTCAGCATCCCAGTTTCTGCTTCTCAAATCGTGCCCTCTATATACAGCAAAGGAGCTAACCTTGCCCAGAAGGAGGCTTTGGATGCCGTGTTTCCCTCCCTTGACACCCTAGTATCTGGAATGCCATTTTCTAGAGTCAGATACTGTCTTGTCTCTTTAGTCTAAACCAGGTGTCTATAAGAAAGGGCTACACAGGAAATGTTTCTGAGCATTTTCACAGCATCTGAAATGGGTTCAAGTCCCTTCAGGTTGGTCTGGAGTTTGAGCCAAGGTGTCTGGCACAGCTGACACAACTGTTGTGTGCTAACACAACTGGGGAGCCAGCACTGAGGATGCAGGGAGGAAGTGGGAGGTCATGGCAGGAAGGAAGAGGATAAAGGAAGAATTCCTCTCCTTGTTAAATCATACATGTTTGCTCCCACTGGCCTTTCAGCATCACTGTATGACATTCTGAGATATCTTACATTATAGATATTGTAATTTAGTGAAGAAGAAATAACCTGGACTCACCTGAAGGAGGATCTTTGATCTGGAGGAGAGGAAGTGAAAACATGGATTCCTTTGTCCTCAGTAAAAGTGTTCAAACTCAGTGAGGGATCCAAGAAAAATAAAATTAGTGTAGGCTTGTTTGTTATTTTGCCTACATCTGCATATTTCCTGTGTTACTAAAATAACAAAATTAATTTAATTCCATAAGTTTTAGAGTTTCCTTGGATCCCTTTTACCCTCCTCGCCTGCGTTTGTGCAACTCAGCAGCAGCTGCTGATTACAGATTGTCCATAAGACTGGTGCTCCAGCAACGGGGACGTTTAAGCTGTTATCTGTACTGGTGAGGAGAGGAGCAAAGCCAATGTGTGGATGCATAGCTTTAGAAGAGTTCTTTCTGCCAGGCTGGGCATTATCTATTTGCACAGGTGATCATGCATCCCCTGCTCACCGGGTAGCAGCATTGCCTCCTCTCTGGCACATTTCCAAGTTGCAGGAAGTCTGGTTTGCAGAACTGACACTATTTTACCCCGCTGTCCAAGGCCTCCAGGTCTCGTGCTGACACCCACAGAGAATCTGACACCAGTTTGAAGAGAGAGTCAAAAAAATTAGTGCTCGAATTGTAATAATATTCACTGAACTCCTGTCAGAGTCAAAAAATAATCTATTAGGGTGTATTGCTGCCAGGTTTTTCGTATTCATATAACTCAGGCATAGACTCCAACGGCAAGTAGAATAATAATATCCAGAACACAAGTTTGGCTTCCATTTCCAATTGACATGCAATAAAGGTCAAGTCCTGCTTCCCCTGAACCCAATGTGAAAATCCTAATTAACTTCAGGAAAGAGCAGAGTGGGCCCCAAAGAGTTAACAGTAGTAGGATATAAACCAGAAATTAAATGAACTCTTAATCAAAAAATTATGTCTTACAGCCAGAGAAACCTCTCTGGAGCTGTACAGTTCAAAATAGGAGCAGAATTTCAGCCTCTAAAATTCACTGATACCATTTCAGATGCAAATTTTGTGATCTTTTCAGTGCCAGACACAACACATTCCAGTATGCATAACATTTTGGTTACTTATCTTCTATGAGTTGCAGGGCATAATGTTTTTCACTGTTTAGAAATAACTCAGCTCTGAGTCACCACTGAAAACCCTGTTCTAAATTGGATTTCCCCTACAAACCTGGACTATCTCCGTTTGAAAAGTCCAAAGAAACCACAAAGCCTGCTTTACAGCCCATAGTTTGTGTCTACTGGGAGGAAAGAGCAGATCAAGGCCATGCAAAGGCGGGGGTATCCTGGGGATCCCTGGCCTGGCAGAGACAACTGCACTGCATGGGAAGGGGCTGGAAACACATCCGTGCTCTCAAAGCCATCACTGCCGCCCCCGCCTCCCGCCAAGCAGCAGTGCATCTGTAGCCTGAGACCCTTGTCATTGATTTCAAGGCAGTCAGACTCCCACTGACTCTCAAAAAGCTCCTACTTTGTCTCCCACCGTGCCTGTGCTCAGCACCGCAGCGTGACATGTTATCCAGCTGGCACCGACAAGAGCGAGGAGGTTTGGGATACAAACCTGTGTTTCCTGGATGCTGCACAGCCTAGCCCTTCAGCTAAAGGACCACCACACAGGATATATGCTAGGAAAGGACTTCACAGCTTTCTTTACTGTGTTTCTCATTCTGAGGGAAACACGCAGCAAAGACCTGGCCACAAACTACCCTATTCATGTTCTTTTAGATGGAGAATATTTCTACCAGTAGGAGCAGTTTTCTCCGTCGGCTTGTTCATGCCATAACTTCTGTGGCCACTAATCGGAAAATCCACAGGTTCAGATTTCACACCTTCACCACCACTTTCAAAACACTGCCTTTGCAGGCAAAGAGACTGGAAAGGATTCAGGGAAAGCTTTGTACTCGTGCTGCCTCGTGTGATTCTTGAGGAGCCTGAGCAGGTTGAGGCTGCACTTGCTAAGGCAGAACTGAGGCCAGGTTCCCCATAGCACCATAAAACTTCTGCAAAGCCTGGGAATAAAAGAATCCTCCATGACACAGCCCTTCCCCTGTTTATTATTTTACTTTAACTCTCTTGAAGTAAAGAATTTCTTCTTAGTGTTCCTAATGAGACTACCAGGCAGAGAATTGCAAGTCCTTGATGTGCTGCTGTGGGAAAAGAGCAGCAAATATATTTGGGGGGGAGCTAGGAAGGAAGAAAAGGAAGACATTCTAACCAATATACACCAAGGCAAACCCAATTCAATTTGACAGGTTTCAGAACTCAGCAGATTGTATAGCATAACTGTAAATAATATGCCAATAGAATGATTAAAGGAGAAGTATCAGGTCATGTCTGCCCAACCTGAAAATTTTATTTTAAAGAAACATTGTCTAAAATTTCAAAAGGTGTTTACAAATCTCATCTGGCAACTGAATAGGCCACAGTGTCACTGGCTAACTTAAGCAAGTGAAAGTGAAGGTCTTTGCACCTGCTTTTGAGAGTTAGAGATACATGATTTGACTCTTTCCACTTGGGCAGTGATTTACCATTGTGCCATTGCGTCCTTCAGCACTCTGTGAGTATTGTTTCTTTTTGAGAAGACAGTCTTGCACAATAATCATTTAATTCTTCATGGTGGTTTCCAAACTGTCAAGCCCTTTGAAGGAAATTTCAAAGTTTTGAAACTTTTGAATTAATAATTCATACTTTCCCTTGGTGAAACATATATTCAATCCTGAAGTTAAAAAATAAATCTTTTATTGTGAGAATATTGCATAGTTTTTACCAATGTTCAGCAGATCAAATAAGCTTTCGTGATTATTAAGAATGTAACTCTGCTAATGACAGCTTGCACTGTTGGAAGTCCTAGCTTAGACTGACTTAAAACTTCTGAAAATTACATTCTATTGAGCATCAACAGAAAGATTTTGTACAACTATGCTGCAGAACATAGCTAAAAGCATCTCCTAAATCTGTGCTACATCAAATTCCATTCTTCTTTTAATCACCCCTACAGTAAAAGAGCAGCAGTACTCCAGGTGGGATTTCACCAGAGCAGAGTAGAGAGGGAGACTCACCTCCTGTGACCCGCTGGTCACACTTCTTTTGATGCAGCTGGATGTGGTTGGCTTTCTGGGCTGCAAGGACACATTGATGGGTCTTACTCAGTGTTTTATCCACCAACATCCCCAAATCCCTCTCCACAGGGCTGCTTTCAATCCATTCATTGCCCTACCTGTATCCATGTTTAGGATTGCTCTGACTCAGGTTCCCATAAATCCATTTCTCCAGGCTGTTAACATTCACAAGCTTGGCTGTTCCTGAGGTTGGAGGAGATGAACCTTGCAAATCAACCACCTCTCCCAGACTCCTCGTCCTTGCCTGTGCATATGTCAGCGGTGGACTCATCTCTGTCTTGTTTGTTTGCTTCGAGGTCTTTCCCCTCCAGTCCACCCTGTGCCCTTTCCTTGCCATCCTGGCCTGGCACTTCAATTTGTGAGTTGTCATCTCCCTTTCCTGTCATTCACTGTTTGAATGTCTCCTCAGGTTGGTCAGCCTATTGGCAAAGATGTTTTGCCCTGCTTGGTCAGGTGGATCTCAGCTCTGCCTAGCAGTCCTCAATTCTCAGTCCCACGGCTGTATAAGCCAAATCCCCCTTCCCAACATCATCTGTGCAACCAGGTGCTGACCTCCATGTTCTGCTAAGCCCTCCTCAAGCCCTTCACCCTCTGTGGCAGGATTAAGGAGAAACCCACCTGGTCCTTGGATCCTTGGCCCTTACCCCCGAGCCATGTAGTCACTCTTGTTGTGCTTCACATACCTATTCAGGACAAAAGAAAAAGGTGAAACAAGTGAGTCCATTTTCTGAAGTTGTTCATATTTCAAAGGAGGTGTGAGAGAAACAGAGACAGGAACACGGATTTAATTTTCTTTTCTGTACTCAAAGATTTGACATTTGAAGACTCTTCTATTAGGTTTGCAAATTTTCTGTTCTTGTAACCCTCAAGGAAAAAAGGAAAAGAAATGTGAATCCACAATTTAAACAAAAAACATTCCCTGCCATTAGCATTTCTTTGATGGTCCTTTGGTTTATTGTTGCGCATTAACTTTTGTATAATCACATAATTGCTACAACATTCATATAAATAATGCATTTGGAAAAGAAGGTAAAGAGGGTGTCACATTCTATTCTCCAGGGATTTTAGTGGGACCCTCTGGCTTGACTTTAGTGCTAGAGCTGCTTTTTTTTTTGGTCTTGGGATAGCTAAAGCTTGTTAACAAAGTTAGAGCAAACAGGGAAAATAAAAGCACTTTCATTTTATCATGACATAAATTTGATGCGTCGGCCAGAAACGTCTCAGCTGAGTTTACTCCATGGTAAAACTAATGTGTCTTGTCTTCACTGTATTGGTACCTCAGGGGAGCTGATGTGTATTAGCTATCACTATCAGGAAAGACAAACAGCATTTGTAGCTCCCCCTCCTTCCCCAGGTCCTCTTGGGTTTTCCTTTTATGAAAGTTTCTGGTAAAAGCTTCTATGAAGTCACAGAACAGAGTTGCCCATGTCTGCCAGCTGGTTTTTTTTTGCACTGCATGAAAATATTTCTCAAGTACAATCCTCTCTTCTCTCTCATTTTCAAACACTTACAGTTTAAAAATGCCAAACCCTTCAGCATTTGGCACAGTTTCAGCTACAAGACCTACAGCCAGTTTTGAAAACTGCAACTTATAATGAGCTAATTTTACAGTTAGAAAAAGGTTGTGTCATTTTGAAAGAGACAGATTCAGCTGGAAAGGAGACAACTGAATTGTGCACTGAAAGCACTGGGATTTTGCCCACATATTTGTGCCTGGATTTTACCGGGTTTTTGTAAACAGGAGTTTCAGAGACTTTTCTTACAGATTTGGTGTGTTCGGACATGTGTTCAGTTTTAGTCAGTTTTAGAGCATAAGTCCACAGGGACACATAGGAAGGAAGGTTACATGTCCATAGGTATGTGAGGTCTTCATTTTGTTGATTATGTTTGCAACCCTTACCAGTCCATTAGACACACCGGTAGGATCTCTCTTCATACCACCTTCCCAATGAATGTAAAAGGAGGAAAAAGATTCACAAGATTAGTAAGATTAGCACTGGTAGGTTTCAGTGCTATCCTCATCCAGAAATTCACTGTCTGGTGGCAAATTGAGTGACTTTTTAATGACATATTGGACAAGGCTTCCCAACAGAGAAGGATAAAGCTGTAATGAGATAGAGCAGCAAGCGACTCAGAAGTTAGGAAGATCCTGAGAAGGGGAAGCATTTGCCATGAGGAGTGTTGGAGTGGAGAGCCAAAGGGCAGCAAGAGCTGGGATGCCACATGCAGGTGCCTGGATTTTCTCTACACCTCTCCTGCACCAGAGAGAGAAGACCAGTGAAGCAGTCTGATGACTCATTTAAGCATCCTGCCCAGCCAGGGCTATTCAAAAGGGTAGAACTGGGTGGCAGCAGAGAAAAGGCAGCTCTTGCATCTCCTTGCTTCACCCCACATCCCCAGCTTATTCCTTTTACACATCCCAAATTCTGCCTTTCCAGTTGAATCACTTCAGTCCGTTTCCAGAACATCAGGTTTCACTGAGGTCCCCGAGCAGCGGTGCTCTACCTACCACGGTGAGTCTGGGGTGCTCAGAGGAGCTACATGGTTGACAGAAGTCTTTTGGTCCTCAGGCAATTCTCTGTGTCATGAGCACAGTAAAACATCTTTCTGCCTGCAGTCCAACGCAAATCATACTCCCACATGTCATACTGTACTGGGACACCAGTTCCTGAGAAACATCCCGAACATTTCAGAGCAAAAGAAAAATTCTCACTTTGAATGCAAAAAGTGGCCCGCTTTGTTCATCCCTGGTCTTAAGTGCTCTCCTACTGCAATGAGACCAGAATCAACATGTAATAATATCTAAGATTTCTTATTCTCCAAGCCTTCTTTTCTATAAATTCCAGCAACGGTTCCAGCTGTTACTGCCCACAGAGAATCAGAGTTTCTATGTTCCTCATGAGACTTGTCCTTGATGAGATTAAGAATGATTAGTGGTGAGATGTAGGCAGATACCTGGACTCCCCTCTACATTATTGCTTCCACCACTGCAACCAGTGGGCGGGTGGGAAAAACCTAACACGACTGCCTTGTGTATATATGGCTTGAGAAGGCACACGTATAAATGGAGTACCTAAAATTTTCAAAACTTCTTCAGTTTTCTACCTATCTATCTTTGTTGTCCAACTCATGGTATCACTAGTCTTTCTGGTTTTGTGAAAGCACAGTTGTATCTGTCATCAGCTTCGGGTGATAAGATCAGATTTTGAACTTGGATGCAGACCACATGGTAATCCCCTGCTCTATAAAGAAAAGAAAGACAATAAAAAGCCTTCAGTACTGGTTTTGTTTCCTCTGAGCCTCATTAGGCACTTAGCCAGTGGCTAGTCAGGTACAAAGGGGCAAGGGCTCAGAAACAGGCCTCAGAGGTCCTGCCTTCCATCTGTGAGGGGTAAGTGTGAACCATAAGCCAAATTCATTTAGTTCCTTTTACATAATTGTCAGCTTTACTCAAAGCAGTTTCTTCTCCTTGGTTGCAAGGGAAGACAGTCAATTGTTGTTCTATTCACATCATCACATAAACCCATCTGACAGGCATGACAGCAACTGCTTGCTAATTATGGAGCAAAATTTGCAGCGCAAGGTTTGTTGTGCCAACGGTCCCCAGAACAATCCTGGGATTGTTTTATGAGAAGATTGGGCAGTCAGGGTTGAGCACTTTTGCTTCAATTATCCCCATGTGCTGTCAGGGCTTGGAGCTGCTCTAGTGGAATGAAGAGAAGAAAATAAATGAGCTCTGCTCCAAGCCTGGGAGCAGTTGCTGAACCCTGAAGAGCTCAGTTGGTTGTATCTTTGTTAGTTGCTATTACGGATATTATTGCCTGGTAGTGGCGCTGAATCTGAGGGCCCATTAGCACTTCCATGCTATGTCCAGGGATTTATAGTTCCACTGCAGAGACTTGCAGAGACTTCCTCTGGAGTGAAACTTGGCATGTGGTCCCAGCTAAACCCATCCCTCTAACTTTATTATTCACTGCTTTGGGTGACCTAATAAAGTTCAGATATTGTTGGCATTGGATGTTTGCTGATTTTATCAAGATTTGTGAGGGAGAGGTGACTAACAGAAAAGTCCACCTCACTGGGCTGGAATTAAAAAAAGACCAAAGTATTAATTGCTTAATGTAGGAATCTGAATTATGTGCCGACACCTAAAGTGATTATTCTAAAAGAAGAAGTATAACCAGCTGGTCATAAATCAGAATTATCCTTTCCCAGAATATTCCAAAAGAAAACTAATTCCTACTGAAGTGACTGGGCTGCACCTTCTCACCTTCTTACACGACATAAGTTTACAAAGCACCTTCATGAGCCCCAGTTGGTTACCTTGCCCAAGAATTTCCTCTTTGTGACCCAAGCACAGTTGTGTGTCTGTCATTTCCAACAGAGCTTCAGTGATAAATCGGAAAAATAAAGCCTGGACAGGGGCTTTGTTTGTCTCTTGCAGCCAGTAAGTTATTGTAGAACATGCCATCCCTTTGCAAAAACCAACAATCAAGGCCTCTCCATGGGCTTTGTCAGATACACAGTCTCCATGTCTGACTGACCCCAGAGTCAGTCCGTCTGAGTCCTCTCCCACAACCACTCCTCCTCCCTCATCCACTCCTGTTCCCCCTCTACCCCCTGCAGCACTGATTAGGTCACAGCAGGACCAGTTCAGTTTACTATCCCAGCAGAAAACTATTCCACCCTTCAGCTGAGCTGGTTTCCTAGCAGATGGCACATTGCATCAGCTCACCAGGCTGTCGCACAAGCCACAACTGGAGGGCTCTTAACCAGGGCCAACAGTGTGAGCATGCCTTATCTTTGGAGCAAGATACGAGATCAATCCCCTGAAACTTTTAACCACTTCCTCTTGTCTCTACAGATTTGCAGCATGGATGTGGACTGCAGGGAAGGAGAACTTATGCCACAGGTTCACTAAAAGTTTACCTAGAGCCCTTCGGAGTAGTGGTGCAGCGTAACTCTATAGAAGCAACAAATACTCCTCTCTGCTACGGTCTGTACAAACTCCTGAAGGAGATATTCCTCTCCTTCATGGATGTGAATCATGTGACATGGGCCGTCTTAACTATAGGCAGGCAGGATATTCTTCCTTGTCCCACAGAGATCATGGAGGTTCCCACTGGAAAGGTTTTGGGAAGATGGGTACAACTCTAGAAAATCTAAGGTTTCAACAAATTTCAATTTCATAGAAGAACTCTCTTCCTACCCATCCCCAAACCACCACAGCCACCGATACAGCCTTTTCAGAAACATCTTCCAAAGGTCTGTGGTGTTGATAGAATACAGGTGGGAGAGCAGAAAAGAAATAAATGAAAGGTCCCGTGAGGAACACGAGTCTGCCACCACCCTAGAGGGATCTTGATTGCCACTGGAAGGGGCAGACCAGACCTTCACTCCCCTCTCCTCCCTGCTCAGCTGGGTTTTCCCCTCACCTCTGCCCTTTGTACGCTGTGTTATGAGTGAGCAGAGAACCAGTCTGGCTGAGTCACAATCCTTTTGCTGTGTTCAGATCAGTTCGCTGCAAAGCCTACTACAGCAGTGCCGAGGCACCACAGAACAGCCATCAGGCCTGGAGGACGGGGCGCTCTGACTCGTGCTTGTCAGATTAAAGCAACCAGAGAACTGCAGACCAGCTACTTACACGAGGCTAAAAGAAAGCAGTTAATTGTTCTTTAATCTGGACATCAGAAATATGATGAAAGGCAGTAGCTGGAATTTGGTTCAAATTCAGGTTGAAAGTAGGATTAGGTTCACTGCGGTGATGTAGTATTCTGCAGCATGCAACTCGTTCTCTCCCAGTTAACCAGCTGTACTTTGTATGAAGTAGCTGGATATTAGGGGAATTCCTAATACTTTCTGGCCCATGAGTGCTCAACCAGAAAGAGTTATGGGAGCATCTGAAAATCCTGTGGTTAGGGCATATCTAAGAGATCATAACTCAAACCTCTACTCCAGGTGAGGTAGAAGAGGAGCTCCAACCTGGTCTCCCACACTCCCAATGAGGACACTAAAAAGTTACCAGCCATCAGGAAGGAAGAAGTAGGGTCTCTATGTTGTGTGATCATGCATGTTACAATCAACTCCAGAGACAAGACAAGCAGGAAAACACATGGTACACAGAGCTACCAGAGTTTGGACATAAGTCTGAACGGCCTGTTGCTTATGATAAGAGGGCACATCTGTTTGGACCTTCTCTACAAGTAAAAACTGTAAACACTGACAATTTTAGCAAGCAATGGATCCCTGCTCTGGAAGCACCAGCATGTGCTGGTCTTAAGAATGTAACTGGCACTTCGTATACTGAAGTCCCCCGCAGGAATCTGGCCAGAAATATATTTAGTGGCTTTTGTTTTTAAACAGACAAACACAGAAAGTGTATAGCTGAGTATTCCAGCAACGTACCTACAGCGGATGTGGACTGTGTGGGCTGGGGGGTCTTAAAGCAAAAGCCTGGATTCCTTTCTGAAAGGCACATTCCAGTTCAGCCAGAGGTTATAGGCTTCATACAGAAATTCCTCAGCTAAGATCTGTGTTTTAATGCTGCAGGTCAAACCACCCTCATAATAGTACCTCTTGTCTTGTATAGATTATATGACATTTAAGAGGGGAAGGGGGGCACTCGAAGCTAAATCTCAGGATACTGCAGCGTCTGATGGTATACAGGCCTGGCAAATGGATTTAGACACTCTTAACAAGAATACTTCAGTTTTCACTCAGCCTCTAACTGTTTTATTGCTGGGGTGAGGTAACTTCAGGGTTAGCTTTCCCCAAAAGCTGGCCTAAATAGGGATTTTCCCCATACAAGTTAAAACAATTTTTAACCTAGTCCAAACACATCCTGAGGTGCACACCAAGATAAACACACCATCACAGAAGACCACTGGGGTATTTCCCTAAGGGGTTTCCCAAGAAACTAGCAGAGCTGTTGGGGTAACACACAGTCCTCTCCCCATACAGGGGCAGCTCTGAGATTTTTAGGGGATTGTGGTGAAACGCAACAGCTGGATCAGGTAGACTTCCTTAGCTGTAAGAAGAAGGTGTCCTCGCCAGCCTACCAGTGTGGGGCTTCCCCTTCAGTGTCAGCGAGGAGGGAGGATTTGAAGCAGGTGACAGGGAGATACTTTGTGGTTTTGCCGGGCAGTCTCTGAGAGATCACCAGGGTGAGCAGGCGCTTAGAGGACCATGCCTAAAAAGGATACAAGGAGAAAACACGGTAATGGTGGTGCGTGATTTCAGGATATGAAATGGGGCTGAAAGACAGCATAGGGCAAAACAATAGTCAGCCTTACAGGTGCAGACATGAAGTTTGCTTTGCTCTATCTCAGCTGGCATCTGCACCACCATCCAGAGAAGTGGCTACTATTTCTGAAGACAGCTAAGGTGTCTCGGTGTTGGCAAGCTCATACAGTGCTTCTGCAAAATACTGCAGCGATGCAGAGCACAGCGCGAGACTGTGAGCTCAGCTGCCATCCCCGGGAAATGCTCCTGCATTTCGTTTGGCCCCACCGTGCAAGTTGGCGACTTCAAACTCAGGGGCATTAGCGGTGCACACACAAACACGTGGTTTGGTTAAAAGGGCAGCAGTAGTTAGACGGGAGAGAAAGGGCACTTCAGAAAACAGCAGCATGAGGCTGTCCCATTCTTTATGTATGTTTGCAGCTGTCAAGGCCACAAAGCCGGAGGATGCAGTAACTAAGGCATGAAATGAAGCCTTGGGCAGAAGCTGAGTTGATAGCATGTCATAAGGCCCTTTTTCTGAGTTGTTTGAACAGCTTACAGTTTTCCTATAGTTATTGCTTATTCAAAGATGATTGTGGAATTATTTCCATGAGTAATTCTTGGCCGCTGTATCTTTTGCAAGCAGTTCGGCGCAGTCAGTTGATAGCTGAAATTCAAGACTGGTCAGTCTCTGTTCACATAGGTCACTTGTTCTGCTGCAGAGAAGAAATTTCTTCACAGCAGATCATGTCCCAGGGCTGCCAGTGTTGTGTCTCCTCACTCCCCAGGGACTGGTGCTCACAGGCTGGAGCAGCAGGACAAGCCTGTTGCTGTTCCCTGGCCACACAAGTGCCAACATAGCATTTTACAAATGGGGGATGGAGTTTTCCTGTGTGCTCTTAGTAGTTTTTTCAAGCTTGCTCTTTGATTGAGTTGTCCAGACAGTCAATGTGCTTTGAGCAGTAACAAGGGAGACAAGCACCACAGGATGCCAGCAGGACCCTGAGTCATGGCAGAACTCAATGTCCCTGGGCAGGCTTGGGCAGCGCAGGGCAGGATCAGATGAGGTTCCAAACGGAAGTGAAAAGTTAACCACGCTGTTGAAGCAAAGCTCTGTCAGCCTCCCAGGCTCAGCAGAGTGAACAGACACACGCAAGTGAGAGCTGCAAAATTTATCAAAGATAACAGAACCTTAATGTGAGACGCAGTAAGATAAGATCAATATGCCCAGACGGCAGATGCTGCTTTCAGGCTCCTTTCACAAAAAGCTGAATATTTTAAATAATGCTTCAAATATACCCGTGTTGTTAATTACAGCCCACATACTGTACAAGGAGACAAATAGAAGACCCGTGAGTTTCAGAGCAAGGACATCAGGAGGAAGAATAAATTGATTCAGTGTGGAAAAATGGTACTATTAGATGATATAAATAGTGTGTTTGTTTCCCCAGCAGCTTTTCCAGCTTCTGTGCTTTGAAGTGTTTCATTTTGTAGTCTCAATTGCACCCTGAAACTCCAAAATTAAACCAAAAGCTCTTCCATCTTAATGAACTACAGGACTTAAAATTATAATTTTATTGCATTTCCTATCCTGGTGAGGTTAACTAGAGTCTGGAAAGTGCACGCTGCCCATTAGGGATCATTAGGAAAGCATTTGGAAGTTACAGAGCTTCCCTGGACTTTTACCATTAATAGTTCCTTTTGTGGCCATTCAGAGGAAAAACAGGTTTTCTTAAGCAAATATAAAAGTGCTTGAATAAATATACCATCCATGACAACTCTACTAGTACTCTAAGGATTTCCGAACCCTTCTCTTCCCCCTTCCTTCCTATGAGTCCTTCAAAACTTTATATACACTGTTATGCAGGCTGTTGGTGGCTCCCTGGAAAGTGAGACCAAGATCAGTTGCTTAAAAACATGGAAGAGACTAGCAGGCACTTGGGAAGACTGGAAATCTAGTTAACTTCGTCCTGTCATTCTGTCCCACCTGCCCTTTCTTGCACTGCACCTACAGCCCATTCCTCTCTCCACAGCTGGCATTGGGCTGGCTCCAGGTACCACACTTGCGCTCTGCTCCGAGGGTGCTGAGTGACCCACTGTCACTGCCTGGCAGCCTCTGCCTGTTGAGTTCAGCTCCTGTTGAGAGCTGCCTTGCCAAAACCCTTTCCACACTATGATGGAAACCAAGTTAGAAATAACTCAGGAGTTGGCAAGATTTCTCAGAGCTTTCATTTTGTGAAGTGCTTTGCTGCCAAGCTATGTTATTCACATCTTCTTGGAGATCCGTAGGATGATTTTTTTAATGCTTTTTCCTCTGAGGCGGGGGATGAGAGATATAAAGTCTAACACTTGTAAAATCTCTGTATTCCAATGTAAGAGTCAGCAAGCTAAGAAGCACGGTGATTAGGAAGTGGAGCTTTCATTAATCATGTCATGTTCAGGTATGTGGGATGAGCCTAATGCTTCTGGCAAGGTCATGCTCAGTGCTCCACTTTTCTATGGCTGCTGGGCCTGGCATTTTGGATCACCAAGCAGGAACAAAGTTGCAGTTTGCGTGTTTATCACACGAGGTGCAGCTTTGCTGTAGGTAAATACGAGGCAAGGAGCCCAGGTCCCCGGTCTAGTGTCCACACTGGCCGGGGAGAACGGCCAACATCCACATCCCCTTCACTCTCTGTAACCTGGAAAGCAAATTCTGCAGCACAGGTTTCTGGAAGATCATAACCAGTGACAGGGAGAGCTAGAACCCACTGTGGGCCTTGCACAGCAAAACAAAGCACAGCATAATTTGCCCCCATGAAGCTTTCAACAGCAAAGAATCGGCACATGAGAAGAAGCAAGATCAAAAGTCAATCCGTGGTTACATGGTCCAAGCCAAAGCTTTGTAAGAAATACAAAGGGTTCCTTTTCCTCAAGGTCAGAGAATGGTGGAGCAGAGTCAAAGGAGAACCTTCAGAAATGCTTCTCATTTTGGGGGGAGACACTACCACAGGTAGCAATCAGGCTGCCATCGATCCTTTTGTTGTGTCAGTGCTGGCCTGAGAAACATGGACTGCTTCGGATCAGAAAGTAGAGCAGATGGCTGGAAACCTCTTTTAGAAACGCATATATAAAAATCTCTTCCACTGATTGTTTATCCATTAATCTCCGGCCAAAAAGCATTTTCAGCAAGAGGCTGTCAGACGTGGTGCTTAGGGACATGGTTTATGGGTGGATTTGACAGTGCTGGGTTAACGGTTGGACTCGATGATCTGAAAGGTCTTTTCCAACCTAAATGACTCTGTGATTCTGTTTTATGAAAAAGTCATATAAAACTTGTTCTCACAGAAAGTTAAAAAGTACATGGGGAGGGGAGGGGGAGGAGACAGGCGGGCTTGGAGATCTGGCCTGGTCTTCACAATCTACAGCTACGTGTGGGCAGTGGAAAAATACTACTGAACAACTAATTACCGAAAGCAGTCGGTAACAAAATCCCGATTTAAATATTTGCAGGAGGTAGACAGAAAGGTGCCAGCCTGAAGCTTGTAATTACTTTTATTTCTGGCAAGAATCAGATATACTTCTAATAATAACTATGGGCACAAAGAATTAGTCAGAAAAGCGGGGGATACTTATTCCCAGCTGGAGGGGAGAACAAAGTAGGTAGGAAATGTCCTGATGCGGGTGCACAAAGGTAAAGGGCGGTGACTGCAGGGATGGGACTTGTGCAATGCAGTGGCACTGCCAAGGCAGCCCTGCCCTCAGTTCCAGGGCAGGGAATGCTCCAGGGCACCTCTTTGCTCCTGGAGGTAGCAAGGCTGGCTGGAAACTTTCTGTAAGCGAGTTGACCATTTTCTTCCCTCTGACCTGAGCCTGCAAAGCTTGTGATGCTGATGAAGAGAGAAATGCTTCATCCCTGAGAGACCATGGGGCCAGTCTGCAGCTGCAGCAGTGCTGCCTGACTGTGGCTGGTGCCACTCGGGGTGAGTGACAGTCCCTTTGCTGTGGCAGAAGGTTTCCCGCTCCGTAAGGAGCTCTGATCTGGACAGAGTGTTCCATTGCCATGATTCTTCCCAACTCATCCCTCATACAGCCCTGATTTCTGGATGAAGGATTTTCTAGGCGTGCTCATGAAGAGACTGGGTGGACTCTGGTTTGTGGCAGACTCTTACACCCCAGCTCAGCCATCAGTGAGCGCAGCAGAGTCTGAGTCCCCACTGCTGGCCCTTCTGCTCAGACAGCCCCACACCTCTGGGCTGTCCCTCTCGGGTATGGTCTTTTTCAGGCACTCTGCTGGGGCCACATGCAGCATCTCCAGCCTCCCTGCCCTGTCCATTCTTCAGTCGCTCTCCCAGTGATAGCAATGCTATTTTTTGAGTAATTTCATTTCTCCACCGCAACATTGTCCTGCCAGCTAATTAAAATGGTAATTATGCAAGGAGTACATATCAAAGCAAAGCTGTCCTGGTACAGCAGTTTCCATATGCTGCTTACCCTGAGTGTCCCACAATCCTCCTATTTCCCTATCCCCAGTCCCTTTTATTTCTGCAGTATCCAACACAGCCACCTTGTTTGTGCTCAGCACACTTCCACATGGCATCAGTGACACCACTGCCCTGCTCGCCACCAGCAGATCCCTACTTGATTGCTGAGGCATTAAATACGTCCACTTGCACTGGCGTATAAAATCTGTGACCACATTAACCACACTATCGAGTTTAGGAAAATCCAAACTGAGTTATGGTGGGGAAACAAGTTCTGAAAAAAGAGTCTGAATTAACTGGCACATTCATAGGCTTAGATTTGGTTTCCAAGGCTTTCCCAGCCCACATCTCTATCCCAGCTGCACATTTTTTTCAACTGGGCTGTCTGTCCCTGCTCCTGCCAGCAGGAAGCCTCTGCAAGATGTGAGGCTGGGTTGCCAGTGCATTTTAGGAGTATGACCACTACAATATCTTCCCCAGTCTACGTCTGGAGCACAGATTCAGCCCAACCAAAGTGACATATCCTTGGCTTCAAAGGGACAAAGTAACTATTCTACAGTTCTGCAGAAGACCCATCTACAGAGGCAGCCAAACCAACATATTTCACTGTTCTCCCATATTCCTTGTTTGGGAGTCTTGAACCAAGACTGGGCTTTTGCCTTCCTTATTCAGGGAACCTATTTTGTGCCTACCAAAGACCCACGTTTACAATTCCAGCTAGGCACAGGCTGGAGTTACAGGTGGGTGAGAAACTCCAGTTTCTCAGAGTCAGACTTATACCACACTGCTGCCGCCAAAGACGTTCATATCTCGCAGAAGAGAGGAAAAGAGGGAGCTGCTCTGGGCCTTCCACAGTTCCCCTAACTCCTCACCCCGCTCCTGGGAAAGCACATTCCAGTTTTCCATATCTCTCTGCCGTCAGCTCTCCTGGACATGCAGTAGGTCCAGCCACCAGCCTGGAGACTGTTTCAGGAACAGGCTGCTCTGAGCAGCAGGTGCCAGCAGGTGAACACCTTCCTGACAGCAGCTCCTGCTGGCTGGGCCTCACTGGTTGCCAGAAAAGGGGCCAAACATGGTGAGGCAAAGCGTGAATCCATCAGCCTCGCACAAGTGCTGTATGGAGCACAGGTATGGGTAGGAAGTAGAGCAAGTGAACCTGTCAAAAGGCAGTGAGCTAAAGGTTCCCCTTCCCAAAGTGCTGTGGACACTTCTGGAAGTCTGAACAACTCGCAGAGAGTCCCAGACTTCACTGCGGAAAACCCAACAGATATCTCGGTTTCCCTCAGACGTAAATATAGCCACACGCACCAGAATCCAGCGTACCTGGATTCCATCCTTACATCTCCTTTCTGTTCTTCAAACACACACCATCTTTCACCATGATGCCTGACTGCACAGTTTGCAACCATCTCTGGTATTCTCGTTGTCTTGCATCTACTGTTAAAGGAAAAAGGCAGCAAAATCCCCAGTCTAGTGCTTAGGGAGGCTCAGTGTGAATGAAATGAACACAGTGTTTGAGCTTTATGGTCCTTGCAATCAATAGCCTAACCTTAAAGTTATTCATTTACATGACTGCTGGCAAAAGTCTCATCAGCTCTCCAAAACCAGCCACAAATTAGATTCAGTCCTACACAAGGAGCACGCACAGGACAGAGGAGGAAGCGTAATTAAGAGGAGCGCAAAATTTACAGTGCAATTAGATGATGGAGTACAAAAACCTTCTGCTTTCACAGCTCAGCTAAGAAGCACAAGGACACCACTCTCTCCTCCTCCTGTATTTCAGCAGTCCTGGGTTAGACTTCGCAAACCTTTGACAATGACTACATTAGCAGTGAGTTTTGTTTAATTTAGCACCCCTTAAGGGCAACGTTGCCAGTGGGGTGTAAGTAGCTCAGCATACACAAGTATGCTTGGGGAAGATCTCATTTCATCAGGTTGCCTTGAAAAGGCCCCATTTAAAACAACTAACTTTTCCTAAAGGTAATCGTCAGTATTTTTCCTCTAATATCTTAACATCTGACATGTGTTTTATTTAACATCAGATTCATATCCACTCTGAATTCCTTAAAAATCTTTGAACAAATCTGCATTCACTTCATTTATTCCTTTGAAAGAACATATCCCCTATCAGAAGGCTAAAACTAGCTGGCACAGCCCAGAGGGAAACTCTGCACAAGGGCAATAGCAGATATTATTTCAGGCTGCTTTCTGAGCTATGTTTCTGCAATTCAAAATGTCTAATGAGCTTATTTGATTGTATCCATGCCAACAAAGAGATATAAACAACTTTAATCACTGTTTCGCGTTGCTCTTGACCCCCTGCTTGGCTTCATTATTTTCCTTTTAGCCACATCAAGGCCCAACACTCCAACTAAATCACTCGACCACTTGCTGAAGACCTGTCCATGTAACAAGATTTCTTTTTTATCATCTCGTGTGGTTTTTTGCACTGCTGTTTAAAAAGCAGCAGCCAAGCTGGGTGTTAGCTCAAAAGCAGCAGCTAGGTACGGAATTAAAGTCAATAGCTCTTGCTTGCTCCTTTATTTTCAGATAGATTTCCAGATTTGTTACCCTAAACTGATTAATGCCCAAAGACAAGGAGCAGGTTACAGCTTCTGGTCTCCTGTTTTGTCACTAACGATGCCGGAGGAAGAACAGGACAGGGAAACAAAGAGAAAAGGAAGCGTTAACAGTTCAAGTCACAGTAAGTGTTGGCCTGCTTAAACTAATAATATCAGACAATTCTCTATAGTCTAAAACACCCACAGTCCTCCTACAGTGCTCCAAGCACTCCATGATCAGTGAACCATGGTTTAATGATACATTCTCTTGCAGAGCTTAAAGGTTTGAAATATTAAATCTTTTCTCTCATGCATGCTGACAGCAAATGAATCTGATGCCCATCTATTGATGAAGTTTGTCTGACTCTTGATCATTATAACGAGGGCATTAGCTAGCATTACTTCCCCCCCACTTTTTTAAATATGGAAAAAAAAGAATGTCAAGGAGCACACCAAATGTGACACATAACTACAAGTTCAAAAGGTCATTGAGGATTAGGGTCAGATAGCATGGAGAAAATCTTGTGCCCTCTTAAAAAGTAGGTCATTTGTTTCAGCCCTGAATAGGAAAAATTCTGAGGCATATGTGCAACCTCTGTTCGGTAAAAGCAATAACTTGAAAGTTGTTTCCTTTTTAAAAATACCTTTTTTCTTTCTTTCCTTATTCTGAAGTGGTTCTTAGTGGGTTATTGACA
This sequence comes from Mohoua ochrocephala, assembly GCA_013398855.1. Taxonomy (NCBI): domain Eukaryota; kingdom Metazoa; phylum Chordata; class Aves; order Passeriformes; family Acanthizidae; genus Mohoua; species Mohoua ochrocephala. The sequence continues at coordinate 698,143 of VZTA01009573.1, forward strand.
CATTCTGGGAAAAGGATCACAGGACCATAGTATGCCTAATTTGTCTGATATCTAGGTCTGTTGCCTGTTAAATACTGCAAGTGTCAGTGACTTCTCAGATTTTCTAAGGCACGTGTTTTTCTTTCTACTTCTTTTTTGCTTGATTTCATCAGAGCGATCTGGGAGTCTCGGCTGGTATTTTAGAGTATGCAGTGAGAGCAGCATGGGGACAGAGGCACCTGCTCTGTTCTGAGGCAGTGCCACAAGCCTTGCTCATGAGCGCTCACTTAGTCCACCCTTGAGTTCAAGGAAGGAAAAACTGACACCTGACAGCCAGCTAACTCCATCCTACACGTGGCTTCTGTGGCTTTGAAGAAGTTCTGCAACATCTGTGCTCTCTCTTCCTTGCTGTAATTCGGGTTTACTATATGTCTGATCCAGCACAGGCTGATCTCACAGGAGAACAGATTATTTCTCCTTTCCCACTTCTTCTCTTCTTGAGGCTGAATAACATTAATTGATTCAATCTTTCATCTACCTAAATTTTTTAGACTTCATATCTTTCTCCTCACTTTTTCCAGATGTCCCACATTGGCACACAGAGCTGTCACTGAAGATTTACTGGTGCTCAGTGGAAATTTGTGGGTGTTTCAGGATATACACATCAATGTACATCCTATAGTAGCATTTTCTTCCCTCCCCACAGCAGTACATCTCCAAGCTGAGGACCCTCAGTGACAATTGAGACTTTCCTGACTTAACGACCCTCTGTGAGTGGTAAAGCAGTTCTGATTCCTGCCTGGCAAACGAGACATAGACTTTTTCAACTTTTTAGGAACATACAGAACTGCAAAATGCTACATAAACTGATGATCACTGTGTCTGTACTCATCACCTTCTACTCCCTCAGACAAAACTCTGTCAATATATAAAAGTTATTGTTCTTAATGAAAACACATGGGACGCCAGTCGCAGAGCAGATTCCTCAGCTTTCTGGGCACTGCACATGCTAAATACCATGGTCATTCAAGATAGTTTCAAAATAAAACACTTTGTAACAACACATTAGTGGTAGAGGTGAACTCCTCGATAGTTTTGCTGAGGGGGGTTAATAAGAAATATTTTTCCCCCAGTCACAAGTCTTGCAGCTGTAGTTATGGTAGGAGTGTGCCTGCAAAAGCCCCTTTGTTACACCTAATCTGCTGTTAAACTGCTTAATCGAGAGATTATTAACATTTCTGATTAAATACTTAGCTAAAGTGCAAAACGTAATCTTGGGGCTTTGCTGTCTGGGCTTCTAGTTAACATCACAAGCACCACAAGCACACTAAACAGCTCAGCAGTGTACAGGGTTATTATCCTAATCCGATGTGAGAGCTCAGGCACTCCCTCCCTGTGCTCCCTATACATTTCATCTTGATGAAAACACCGTAAGGACTTTTGCAGTCTGGCAACTAAAGTGGCAGAATAAAGGCTGCAGTTGAGAGGTTGTTTCAAGGCAGGGCCCTAATCCTGAGCAGTGCTGAGCGTCCGTCCCTCCCAGTGCAGGCTTTGGTGCTGTGCACTCGTCACCACTGAGGATCAGAGCTGGTGGCCTTGGCTATGCTTCCAGGGAAAGTTGGTGGGAAGGGAGGGAAGAGGAGGAGGTAACAGACGAATACTAAAGCAAACCAAAGAGTGAGGAGAGAGCTGGCACTATTTCTAAACATTTGCAGCCTTGAAGACCCAAAGAAGTTGATGTATTTCTGCTATCTTCCATTTCCACAGAGAAAAGGAACCCTTTCCTGTGCTAGGATGCTGTCATTTTTCAACAAGACTGAGCCGACTCTGGCATCAGGAAGGGAACAAGTTCTCCCTGGATTGGCCGTCACACCATGTCCACATAGCATCAACAGGGCCGTTGAGAATTTGCTATAGCAGGCACCTCATGTTAAAATTTTATCTTACGTCTAGACTTTCAAAAATCTTAGACACTGACTTGCACAACTCCCTCCTGAAAAAAAAAGGAAACTATTAAGTTGCACGTAAGTGAAATACCTGCAGATTAAGGAAATGCATTTTGGTCCTTACCTGAGTAAGTCGGTTTTCACAGAATCATAGAATCACAGAATGGTTTGGGTTGGAAGAGACCTTAAAGCTCATCTAGTTCCAAACCCTCTGTCATCGGTAGAGATGTTACCCACTAGACCAGGTTGCTCACAGTCCCATGCAACCTGGCCTCAAACACTTCCAGGGATGGGGCATCCACAACTTTTCCCTGGCTTTGCCTCCAGCCAGGGAAACAGAAATCCTCTGGAAAGCAGTTCATCCTTGACCTGCTCAGGTCCCTATTCCAGCTGGGGGGGATTGCCTTTCAAAGGTGCCAGACTCCCTAACCTGAACACAAAGGCAGTCCAGAAAGGTAGTTTGGACTGTGCTTTTATGACGCTACATTAAGTTCCAACGAATCTCACCTAACATCTCCCAAAAATCCTGCTGAGACAAGGCACAAGCCATCTCACCCAAAATCATGCCATGGCGCAAGTGACAGTCAGCTTTGCATCTGGAGCCACTCTTTCCTGGATTTCACAGGGGTCAGAGGTAACCTTGGTGTCACAGACTCATCCCTCGTAACATTCAACTGGGAGAGCTTTCTTCTTCTTCAGTTCAAAATTTCCCAACCGCAAGACATTTTCCTAGCCCAGAACAATCATAACCTCACCATTAGAAACAATGCAGCAGTGTTTCAAAATAAGCTCCAAGCATTCAAATCCAGACTAGAAGATACCTCCCAGAACAATGGTTTTGCTGAACCCAGCTTGTGTTTTTTGAAAGCAGAGCTGCTTTTGAAATAATATAAAAATCAAAGCTCTATAGCTGGACTCTGGCTCACTCTCGCTTAGTCTCTTTCCTCAAGTCATCATTTGATTTCTAACATGTCCAGCTTAATGAAATTCTCTTCCTCATCCTGTTTTGGTGTCACTTTATTACGGTTCATCACAACAAATAAATAATCTTCTTTCTGTGACAACAGATACATGGCAAAAACCAGCCTACCCCGGGCAAAGCAAGCAAAGTAAGCGGAGCCAAGTCAAACTGGAATGCCACGAGAGTATTAGCTAGATTAAACATTAACAATTACTTTTCTCCTTTTGATCATTGAAGTAGCAATGAAGTAGTAGAAGGAAAGCCTAAGATGTTGACATATGTTTTTATTATCTTTAGTCTTCTTTTTTGAAGTCTTGGGAACTGGCTCCACAAATACTTCCCAGGTCAAAGGCAGAGAATTATGCTATTTGTTTCGGCAGTGAGGAGGCTGGACAATTTTACTAATAAATACAGCTTGATTTATTCTTTCAAAATTATCAGGGAAACAATCATTAAAACATTGCAAGGAAAAAAAGTAATTCAATTTTTAAAATTGCTAACTTAAGAGCTAGGCAGATTAAAGAGATTCGAACACAAGTAGCACAACAATAGAAGTCCAGCTAAGCTTTATTTCCCTTGCTTTTCTCATTTTTAGTCATTCCTTTCTATTTTGGTTTTTCCAGGACTGGGAACAGCTTCCCTCCAGCTTGCAGTGAGAAATGTTTGCTCCTTTCACTTGCCTGACCAAGGGAAACACCAAAGAAATACCACAAGAACTCCATATCTTCGTGAGATTTCCAGCTGCAATTTCCAGGCTCTAAAGGATGGCGTTTGCTAAGAAGTCCTGCATTTCCGAAATGGATACGGAGCATATCTTAGCCCTTTCAGATTGGCCTGTAGTTAAGAAGGGGCTAGCATGGAAGAAAAAGTCCTACACTAATAATAAGTAAAAGTAGTAAGTTTAAAAAGAGAATTTATATTAAGTAAAAATAACCACAATATATCACTCGCAGTTATTTTTCCTCACCTCTACCCCCTATTAGGATTTTTTGTACTTTGGGTGATGAATTCTCTCTCTTTTTTTAATTGAAAACAATTCTACTCCTAATTAACTTCTCTCTCTTGTTCTCTTGAGGCTTTGTTTTTTCAAAACCCAAAGCTTCTGTGATCACAGAGAAAGTAGCTTGAAAGATTTTTTCAGTGAATGTTTCTGGTTCACTGAAATACACAGTTCTAATAGGAAAGTCCACCTATGGGTCTTAGGAGAGACTCAGGGCATCCAATCCTTTCTTGTTTTGAACTGAAAGAAAGGAAACAACTAATCTGAAGCAATTCCTAGTCTGAAACAATTTGCTCCTGTGGAGTCTATTGGCTGTAGGAAACACTGGAGTTCATGGAAGACGCTAATAAAACTACCCTTGACCCATCTTAAGTGTATTTCGATTACCCCTAACTTTACTTTAAAAAGCCCAGTTAGCAGCAGGCTAGTATCAAGAAACACACCGATTTCTGCTTTTCTTTCCTTTCCCCCTCACATCCGCACCTGAATCTCACTGTACGCCAATACAAACTCCAGTGTGAATGCCAGGCACATGAAGATGCAACACGTATCTGAAGACACCAGCTGGCAATTATGGGCAGTGTATGATCCATGCAAGCAATTAAGTATCTATCTGGTTATGCTGGATCCAACCGTTAGTTTTTCAATCAAATAATTTCCCCTTTTTTTCATACTTTCCAGTGATTTAGTGTATTAATACAGCTTACACATTCCCTGCTTTCACCCCTCAGTGTGGGACATTGTCTTGCTAACAGTACTGATGGGTAAAGCATGGACAGTTCCCATGTTGCTCAACTACATATATATATTTATAATGTTTTTCAGGATGAAAAGAAGGTGTTTTAAGTTTATTTCAACCTGTGGAACCAAATTTTTACAGAGTAACCACACACTGTAACACAACAAGTCTCTTAAAAACTCTGTTCCAGAGACTAGAGTGTTAGGGGAGTTGTCAAAAAGCAGCTGCAGCATCCCATCGCCAATGAATCTGGATGTCATTGACTCAAGGGTCATCTCCTCAGCATTCCCAGATGGACTTTGCCTTGTTAAGGCTTGCTGACAGCCAGACTAGCAGCAGCTCCCACGGGAGGACCAGTGACCACAGCCAGCCCAGGTCCCACTGGGCTTCGCTCCAGGCAGCATTCCCAGAGGCTCTGAACTGAAGGCACACTCCTGAATGCTGTCTTGAGACATGAACTTAACATAGGCACCTGCTTCCTCAGCAGAGGCCTGGATCTTGTATCAATATTAGGAGAGATTGAATCTGATTTATTAAGCTTTCTGCATTTAGTCCAACCATTTAAGTTTGTAAATTCACTGCTGCTTCTTGAGTTACCAAGCTTGTTTGAAACTGCAGATAATTTGATATTGGTTTGGCAAATATCAGTGGTGGAAAAATTAATGTACAAAAAAAGTCTGTGCAATTACTGGACTGAAACACAGGTACAGTTGTAAGTTCAGACTATCTCCAAAGCATTCGTGGTTGGGGAAATAGATGTTCACAAAGGAATGGTGGGAAGAAAAAGAAATGCATTTGGTAGCATTTATCTAACCCCACATTTAAATTGCCAGGGTGAACTAAGTGCCAAGTGGTCATCTTATTAGTTTGATACATGCTCAGCTGTCATGAATAAGATGGTTTTTAATACAAGTAAGGCCTGCCCAATCCACATTTGAGACGCTATAATGAGATAACGTAGACTGTTTTTGCTACATGGTGATATATGTGAGAAGTAGACTCAAGTCCTGCAACCAAATGAATAATGGCTTCTCAAATAAGAGGGTATATTACTTTAAATTCATGGCAAAGTAAGTATTTTGTAGTTCATTTTAGAATAGGGGATAATTTTCATTTTTAGATTCCCTTTATTTGGTTTTCATAATTTCAAGGGAGTATGTTCAGAAACACTCTCAAAGGGCAAAAGTAAGGAAAAGAGCTGGCAATTGAATGTTTCACTATAGACCTTGAATGTTTCTCTATAGACCTGTGTAATAATTTAGAGAAGTAAGAGGAAAACATCTCTTTGAGTGACAGTGAACTTGAGGAAAATAGCCAAGGATCACAACACAGCCAGAAGGAGAAATATATATAAAAATGGTCATCAGTTTGACTATGTTAGAAAGAAAAAGAATAACATGTTTATGTTTTCAAAAGAAGCATTTTTGCCTTCATAATTAAATTAGAGTTATCTTCAATTTGATTTTCCTGTCTGACTTCCAGCAGCATTTTAACTGTACATGTCCTGAATAAAAACGCTGTCATAGGAAATATCTGGTATTTTTTTGTGAACAGAGAGATGAATTTCTGGTTTGGGTTTTTTTTTTAAAGAATGGATATAAATGCTTCCATGTGTTGACATGTCCCTGCTAGCAGTTAACTGTATCCTACTGCTTCACTGAGCACTGGAGGCTGGCTGGGGAGCTTTGCCATCACCAAAATGAGCAGCTCAGCAAGGGGCACTGCTTGCCCTCTCACCTTCCCTTGGCTGACATTCCTGCTCGTCAGCTCCACGTGTTTATGGATGTAAAATGCAGGAGTGCCAGTGCCAAACCCAAGCCAGCATCTTTCCAGTGAGTTCTAAAAGTTCAGACCACAAAGCGCTGGCACCGGCGCAGGTCTGCTTGCTGGATGTCCCTCTGAGATTTGATGAAAACAAGGAACAGCAGGGGAGAGAAAGAGAGAAAGAAGTGAGGAAAGAGAGAGGCTAGACAGAAAAAAAGGGGATGTGATGCAACCCTTCCATGCTGGTGCCTGGGCCATGGAGCCGAGCCTGGCCACCGGCGTGGCTGGGGAAGGAGGTGACAGTGACCTCTCCTGCTGCTGAGCTCCTCCAAAGTGCCTGACCAGGGTTTTGATGGATGAACATCCACTCGTTAGGACTGACCCTCCTGGTGGGTATGCGGTGAGCCCTCCCAGCCTGGCATTCCCATCATGACAAATTCTGAGCTCAGGAAATGCGTGCCATGGACTGAAATGAGAGCTCCCTGAATGATGCCAGGCACTGGCTCTTTCATGTATCACCAAAGCCTCAGATTCAGCATAAAGGACATAGGAAGCGTGATGACAACAATTCAAAGATTCTTCTGAGTTTTTGCCTACAGTCATCCTTGTGAGCTTCAAATTATCTGCAGTTTCAAAGCTCAGTGTCTGAACTGCTGCATCCCAGAGGAGGCCCGACCCGTAATGATTACTGTGCCTTCTGTGTCCATATTGAATTAGAATCCTGTTAACACCAAAACACCCAAAGTTCTTGGATGTTTTGAAGCTCTCACTGCTTTTCAAAAATAATCAGGGGCTTCTCCTTTCAACACTGCCTATTACAGTTCCTAATTCCCAGCTCTTCCCCTCAGTGTGTGGGCTACAGCTTTTCCCTCTCTCTCTGAACAGCAGACTGGGACTCCAACTCCATCACAGGTTTAGAGGGCTAGAGACTTGAAGGACAAGACTGGGTGATTAAAACAGAGAAAGTTGAGTATGTTCCTCCCTGAGAACAAGGCATATTGGTTTTGAGCTGCTGAGTTTCAAATAGCACCAGCAGCAAACTCAGCTAATGCTAGCATGTCCAAAGGGGTACAGTGCTGCTGCCAAGTGCCCTCCTCAAGCAGCTCTAGCCATGGACCAGCATTGAAGGGACTGTTTGCACAGTGAAAGCCCACATATATTCACCCAGACGCTTCTCACCGTCTTTCTAACTCCTTTCTCTATCTGCTGCAAAGTCCGCAGCAGGTTTGATGCACCCTGCAGGGTGAAGCCAGGCCCAGTGAAGGGATGTCCTGGGGTGGTAGGGACAGGAAGCCCTTAGGACAGTCCTCTCCATGCCATGGGCCCAGTGTCTGGCCTCGGCGGGGCAGAATCATCGTCTCTCTAATGCAGAAGTGGACCTGCCAGGGCAGGGCATAGGACCTGTCTGGGTGGGAAACAACAAAATTCAGCAGCAACTGTACAGAGAGAAAGTTTAGAAAGTGCAGAATCAACCCGGAGAATGTTCCAAACAAGTTCTTGTGGCAATAGGAGGAAAACAAAACCTTACATCTACAAAGAGATATTTATACACCAGGGAGCACAGTAACTCCCTCCTTGCCTGCCTACCCTCCTCACCAGCGGGCAGCTGCTTCCCTCCCATGGGCAGGGATGTCTGGCCATTGGGCTTCCCGTGCCCACGCTGAGAACACTATCACCTCCCCTGACTTCTCTGCATCTGTGTTTCTCCTCTCTCCTTGCTTTTCGTGACACATGCTATCTCCTGCTCAGGGGATTTTTTGTTATCAACATTTCCTTCTTCTGTTCTTTTCATTTTGTTCACTTGTTTCTTAATTTCTCTTAATTTTTTGTTCAATTGTTTCTTAATAGTCTGGAAAAGCTAAAGGCACACAATCGTCTCTTCCTCCAGTATGTACTTGAGGAGCCAAAAGTATGCAATGTAAATTAGCTTTAAAAGAAAATGTTATTTCATTAAGTAACATGGCTGTCTGCCACTCAGAAATGTCCTCTTGCAACATATCCTGGTGATCTCACAGACATGCACGTTATTCGCTCTCGAGAGCTGCATGACATATTTGAATAATGCCTGTTAAACATTTTTTAAAGAATAAGACACCTTAAACCATATTCTGTAACTTGAAACTGGACCAAAAAATAACCTCTGATTTGAACTTACTTACAATACAATTCCTTGCCAAAATGTGTGTATTTTCTGAGTTTCTTTCTATCCACGTCTTCTGTTTCAATATAAATTATTCAGTTGGGCATATTCAGTTCTTAAAACAGTTTTTCTTCTAAAGCATGGAAAGTACAAAAGACAAGGCCCATGTTTTTTCTGAGCCTGCAGCATACTTGAATGTTCAGTGGTAAGGGCACAGAAAGGAGCAGCTCGCACAGGACCAAGCTGCCAGCGTAGGCTGTGACTGAGGGATGGCGACTGCTGTGCATAAGTTCCATGCTGGTTATAATGAACAGCTTCCTAGGAGCTGGAACAGGCTCCCCATGGAAGCATCTTGGCATCAAGCTTATCAGAGTTCAGGAGCTGTTTGGTCAATGGTCTCAGGCACATGGTGGGATTTTTGAGAAAGTCTGAAGATCCAGGAGTTGGACACGATAATCCTGGTGAGTCACTTCCAACTCAGGATATTTTATGATTCTAGTTAAGCAAATATAAGATTGAGTAATAAAAAAAGAGACCTTCTGGACATTTTCTGTCCATCTCTCAAGGTCTCACTGTCCACAGCTGTCAAAGGAGTTGCGTGGAACAAGAGAAGGGTTTCACACAGCAGCAGAGTGTAAAACCAGTGTGTCATCCCAAGGCCTCCCTGGTGAGTCATCCCTTGGAGAAAATATGTCCAGCTCTGCCCTGAGCACCAGCACTGCCTCACTGTCCCACTTTTCCCACTGGCCCATGGCATCCTCCAGCTCCTGATGCAGCCACAGAGCTCCACACCTGCCCAAACCTCCGGCTGTGAGGTGCCATTCACATCCACGGAGGTTTTGTGTCTCCTGGAGCACAAGCTGAGTCTAACATAAAAGTCCCTCTTGTATGTGTCCTAAGATGGCTCCAGCTGTGCCCCACAAGTGGACAGTCATCCCTTCACAAGGCATCACCAAAGAAGTGGGGAATGTGCCTGCCTCTGGGGATCTGTGCCTCTCATCACAGAGACTTCTCCTGCAAGCTTTCCCACAAGATTCAGAGAAACAAGCATCTTTATTTGTGATGATGTGATGTCTCACTTTTGTATATTTAAAGGTCTGAGATATAAACTTCATCATAGAAATCAAAACAGAAAATATGGTGATGACTCTGCTGCTCCACTTGAAAGACTTGTGTATAGTGGGAAATGTGGCCTTGTTATCACCATTTTTGGAATTACCCTTAATTTTCAATGAACTAACTGCAAGCAAGTGATGAGTTTGCATCAACCCTCCCAAAGTTAGTAGAAAGATTCAGCTGGGTCATGGATTTGTTTTGGATGAACCATAGCAATCCTCTGGGTTATTTGTTAACTGTTTGCATCAACTGCTTACTCTCGGTGGTATGTGACTGCTGATTGCAGACGCACAATGCTGCCACTGAACCCCAGCCAGTGCCCAAGCAGGGCTCTTTCCAAGGACATGTGTGTTCTTGCAGAAACAGAGGGATGACAGATGAGAAGGCTCTTGTGGTTTGTTTTTCCATGTAAACAAAAATGCTTTTTCATAAACACAACCAAGGATGCAGGGAGCTGCACTAGGAAAACAATCTTAGGAAAACTGCTCTTGGCTGCAAAGTTTATTCTCCTTCCCCAAAAACATTAATGAGCTGATACTTAGCACTCAATTCCCTGCATGCCATTAGAACTGTGCCAGAGGGGGATGTGTTCAGAGATGCCCAGGACACTTCTCACAGATATTCCAACCACCAGCTGTGGACTTCCGATTAGAGCACAGGTTAAAGCCCCTACATTAGAGATCCTGATTTCCCTCTGGAGTCCAACAGAGAGAGGTTTGCTCCTGCAGAGGCTACTTGTGTTAGATGTCTGCAGTTCGATCGCACGAACAGTCCCTCACCCACCCTCAAATTCACTTTGGACCACACTGGAGAAGAGTTGTGCTTCACCCACAGCCAGCTGTTAGCCACACAGGCAAATGCAGGCTGTGCATGGGAGTTTTGCAAAGCCAAAGGGCTGTAAAACATCCCAGCAAGAGGACAGAGGACTCTGGAGCCTGGGGGAGAGAGAGAGAAATGTTAAATTAAATTTTAAATGGATGGTTCCTGCAGCCAGTTCCTGCAGTGCTGCAAAGCCTGAGTCCACACTCCCAAAGGCTACCTCCAGACACAGTTACTGGGAAACATCATGTCAGAAAGCTGGAGAAAATCCTCTTCAGACTGTTTATCTTGAACAGGCAGAAAGATGCTGGAGACTGGGGGCTGCCCTTGGTAGTGGTAGAGATGGGGCTGGGGGCCATGGGTGGGCACTGCAGTGCAGATGACCCCTTCTGTGTTTTCAGTGAACGTCTCTCGGCCCTTCTGCCCAACACAGGCTGCCCTTACTGGTCAGGTCAATGATTCAATAGCCCATTTATTGGGAACATGTGACAGACGCTTACCACATACCCCAAATATTCTCAATAGTTGGCATTTCTGAGACTCAGGCTCCTTTTTAACACCCCAAAGCTCTTAGTAAAGGTTAGACCTCTGTATCGGAAGTGAAGTGTTATACTTTCCACTAACGTTTTATATAGCACTTTTATTACTGATCGTAGCACAGCACTCGTGGTCTCATAGGCCCCCTTGCAGTTTGCAGCCTTAAAAATAGATATTTTTTGTTGAGGGAAGAAAATGCTTATTAGGACATTTAGGCACTTTAAGGAAAAAAAGCCCAGTGTTTGCAGCTGGCTCCATTTACTGATTAGAGTTTCATTAACCATGGTAATAGTATTCCTGCTAGTAAATACTTGCTGGAGTATTTACTTTACAATGCTAAAACATTGCTAGAAAACAATACTCCCCTCTGTTTTCTCATTTCAGTAAAGTTACCATAAGATTACAAAGGAGTCTGATTCCAGTGGAGGGCTGCGCTGGGGCTACACACAAAAATACATCTACACACACCCCCCCCTAGATTATCTCTATACATTATCTCATTCACATGATTAGCAGCCGTTATTTAACCAACTTTCTTCTTGTTTTTATACAAACAGGAGGTCTGCCTATACAATCGAAACGCTTTCTCCACACGGCAAGTATTACCATTTTCTGACTGGGAGAGTCAAGGTCTGACCCAGAACTGGAATTAAACATTTAGGTTTTAAAGAGTAGTAAGGAGAAAGGATAGAAGGTTTTGCATGAGCGAAAAGAAGTGCTGGGGAATAGGGATGAGGACCCTGGCAGGACAGGGACAGATGGCAGGCAGTGGTTTCCAAGTCTAATTGTTTCCAGAAATTTTGCTTCTTTGTCCCAGCCATCTCCTCATCTCCCCACACATCCATAGAGTCCCCAAGCAAAGCCTGCTCTGCCATCATAGCTCTGTTTCACGTCAGTACCTTGTTATCTCGAGGCTGGCTCCTTGTTCTCTTTAGTCCTTTTATTTTGCATCCCTGAGAAGTTTGTCTACAGTTAAGAGCCATCTGTCATCTCCTACAGACTTTTCCCTTTTGTAATTCACCTGTCATTCTCACATCTGCTAGAGATTGAGCAGAAATGAAGCAAGGTCTGAATGTCTCAGAACCTTGCCCTGTAAGACAAGAAAATAATATAAAATCATGATATGGTTTCACTGGAGCAAAAATTTAATCTGAATATACATCTCTCTGGCGTTCTTACATCTCTTTCCAGGCTAAGGTTGTGTTTATCTGCACTTTGAAAGGAGTCCCTGCCTTGGAGACAGTATCCCCCCTTCACTGAAAAGCACAAAAAAATTATTTGCAAAGATTATTTTTTGCCAGAAAGTTACCTCTGCTTGACCCTACTTTTCCACAGCTGGAGCCCTACTCAAACACTTTTTGCATTGATAACTGTATTTGATATCCATCAAGGAGGTGTTCAAAATTTGCAATGCTATCAAGGGTATCTGCAGGGATTGTTAAGTGTTTGGGGACTTAACAGTACTGAGGCTTTCACTGACTGGAAAAAAAAAAAGGTGCATGGTGACACAGTGCACCAATTTACAAAGAAAGTGCTGCGTTAGGGATTTTTCTTTAAAAGTCTTGCTGAGGTTTGTACTGGCAATAAACATGCACTGATGGACTGAATTAATTTCCCTGTGCGATCAAAACACATGATGTGTTTGATAATGGAATTACGGAACACTCTGCTCTCATAAGGACATTGCTGCAATCAAATATTCTCTTCTGAGTCTGGCACAGCTGACATATGAGCGTGCACAGGAGAGAAGGAAAGGAGGAGGGTGAGATGCATTTCCCTTGGGATGGGAAGGGAAGCCTGTGAAGGAGGCAGCTGCAACCGTGGCAAAGGAAGCTTGTGAAGGAAGGGTGGCCCAGCCAGATGAACAAATTGAAGGAACAGGGAAGAAGGAAGGTTTGTGGGATTTGGTTGTCTGCACCAGCCTTGCTGCTGCCTTCACATCAGCAGCAATCCTCATTCTGAGCATACGACAACAGGCACACAGGGGAGAAGTCCAGGTCTCATTCTCTGAGATAAGGTGCAGCATCTGGTACAAGCAATAAAATTAAATGCAGAGATAGCAGCCTGTGTCTGTAGGTGTGCATGGTGACACTGGGCTGCAGCAGCTGGGCAGCAGCCAGGCTCCCAGCAGGTCCTTGTGGGACATGACCAGAAGAAGAACTGCTGGCAGATGAGGGCTCCTGCACACCGATGTCCCTCTGGCCACGCCCAAGCCAGAGAGCAAGCCTATTCTGGCAAGCCAGAGTATGAAAAGAAATATGTTACACCAGCTGAGGTCTTGTTTTTGTCTTTCTCCTTCCATTTTCCCAGATGCAAACTGAGCCACAAGTGCAACAGAGAGAGGGATTATTTGGCATCTGTGCCAGATGGACTCACTGGCAATCGGTGACCCCGGAGTGAGACCCGGAGGAGGCAGATCTGTGACATTTGGTCATTGCAGCTGCAGGGCCAAGGAACCGGTAGAGCTGTTTGGCCAGCATCAGGAGGAGCACCCGGCCTTTGGCATCAGTGCAGTCCTCTGCCCCATGGCAACATCTGTGCCCAGCCCCTTCCCCAGGAGCATCCCTTGGCAGCGCAGCTTCGTGAGGCACTGTGATACATTAACATTTTCCTATCGCGTTTTATTGGTAAAAATGGACAAGCCTAAAAGCTTTCCACAACTTCTCAATTTACTGTTTCCAGGAAGACCTAACACATGGAAATTAATAAGCCAAATCACCATCCTTTGGTATTACCCACTGTAGCTGCATTCAAACATTTTCCACCTAAAACCAGTCAGTGATTTTCCTCTCCCACACATGGAGAAAAGAACACTTCCAGAAAAGCCCAAGGAACGGTGAGAACAACAGTTTTTCAAAAACAGGAGGAACATGTGGGATTTCCAGCCCTTTTCAGTTTTACCCAGGTACATTGTCCTGGGGACTGTGACAGGGACAGATGGCAAGATTTTTTCTTTGAATTTTATAGCCTGTATTCATTTACCAAGCTGAGCCAACATTCAAATGTGTATTCATCTTCCATTTATTGCACTGTGCATCACCACCTTGGGTCACGATGCTATTTTTGTCAATTTACTATTTTTGAAAGGAGGCAGACGCACGCATTTTGAAAGCCTCCTTCTCATTTAATCTCAGCCACTGACATGCCTTTGAAGATTTGGTTTTGAAGGGATCTAGTATCAGTGATCTTGACAAACATTTCAGTTTGCCCACTGCCATCCAGGGACTGTGCACACAAGTTTGCTTTTCCTAACTCCAGAAATACAAGCAGAACAGACTTACAGTAGGTATATAAACAAGAAGGTCACGAGGTTAATGTTTGACTCTAATCCTAATGACTTTTTTTGAGCCACGCACAAAGCATGACACCAGATAGAATCCACTAACAAAGCAAAGACAAACAAGTACAAGAGCACAACCCTCTCCTTTGTGCACCAGCTTCAGAAGTTGCACAAAGGTATTTAAAGTACAAATAAAAATACCCTAGTTTTATAATAGACGTAACTTTATCCATTCCTTTCCATTATACGTGCAATAAATTGCTCCAAGGTGCCAATAAATATCAGAGGAACTTGGTGGTTTATAAATATTTTGAAAAAATAGAAACTATTGCTTAAATAATCACAGTATGGAGAAAACACTCTCCCACAAAATCTATTAAACAAGGTTAATGAACTAGCAAGAAAAAGTTTCAAACCTATTCCTCCAACTTCTAATTCAGAACAATTCTTTCAAGCTGAGTTTCAGACAAAAATAATGAGGAAAGTTGCTGAATATGGTCTGAGTGAACACAAATGAAGTCAACTGTTTACAGAAATGTTTGCAAGCTGTGACAAATACATTCTGGATTGTTTAGTTATGTGCAAGGTGATTCGAAATAAAGCAACTGTATTATGGCTGTTAGAAAAGCTTTGTCAAAATAAAGCAATGTTGCTAAGGGCTCTTGAGACACAGATAGCAGACCCGGGCCAGTAAACAAACCCCAAAAGAAGTGCACATAGTTTACAAAAGATACAAATGCCTCCAGCAAATCTATTCACATTTCTTTTCACAGAAAAATGTAAAACCTTATCAGAAGACTGCTTCTGTGCCCAGAATATTTGTTCTGTTTTGGGACAGTTTACTTTGGCAACTTCCTCAGCCTTGCATCTGTAATTAAATGATGAAGATGAGACAACGTGACTCTGGAGAGATCATAGGAAACTGCATCTTATCTGTTTGCCTTTTAGTTACAGAGCTCTTCATGTTTTGGCCTCCCTAATGCATTTTTCATTGAAGGAGAGCAAGCTTGACACACAACCTTCTCCCTCAGTGCACGCAGGAACTGTGATCCAGAGGCAAAGTCAAGCAGTTTCTACCACCTCATCTGCTCCCCATTAGCAGTTTTTAAGTGATTTCCTCTGCTTTGGACAATAGACATGTCTCTCAGTTCTGCCTTGCTCAACGATGGGAAAGAAATTCAAGCCCACTTCTGGTTCTGCAGCCATAAGACCCCAGTGAGTCTCTTAGCTAGAATTCAGTTCACGTCTAGTTCAATATGAGCATATTTTATTTCCAGCATGGGAGTACCCCCGTATTCAACATTGCCCAGCTGACGAAGCCCCTGTAGACCCCTGACAGTGTTTTACTGTCATGAGAGATGTCTCTGCTAATCCCCAGGTGAAGGATTTGCCCGGAGCAACATGTGAAATCCCATGGAGGGGGATTTGAAATCCCATGTCAGCTGGAGATTTGGAGAGCTGGATGGCTCTCGAATGCTGATCAGAGGAGAGACCATGAACCTCATGCTGATGGTGGCACTGCCTTCTCTTAGGCCCAGAGGGACGGTGGACAGTTCACATGGTGACATGTCCCAGAAGGCAGAGCCCTGTTGGCATGGGCCATGCTAGAGCAAGGCAGCAGCAGAATCCTTCCGTTCCATCAGCAGACGGAGCGGGATTGAGCTCATCTAACATCGGAAAGGTGAGAGCTCAGCCTGCTGGGGTCATCTTGGCTACCTCTGTGGGCAGTGCAAGGGAGGAAGGACTCCAAGACAGTGGAGTAACCATCCACTGGAGTCACCAGTCTCCCTCCCCTGGAATGCACGGATAACAAGCTCTAAATTTATTGGGACTTAGTCACAGGGTGGACGTTTGTTTCTGGATGTGCAGCACTGAGCTCCTTCCATATGCTTCCTTCCATCCAAAATACCTCTCTAGAAGGACCAGTTTCTCTAGTGAATGATAAAGACAATCTGGGGTACCTAAATCAGCTGTAAACTCCAACATGGCACTTACTAAAACTAAATTAGGTGTATCCCACAAGTAATGATTTGCTACTCAGATGTTCTGGGGAAACCACCATGTAGTGTCTATGCACAGGTACCATGAGGAGGGAGTCATGGTCCTGCACCAGAGGGAAAGAACTGCTCTTCAACCATCTTGTCCAAAGGCTGGTGTGGAGGTGACTGTGAGAAGACAGGAGACCATGATGGCTCTCGAGCCACAACCATTTCTGAATGAACCACTCAGGCCCATAGAAGTGAAAAGTTTGGACTTCACCCAATTTATTGGCACCAATAGAGGTTGATGTG
The DNA here is from genome assembly GCA_013398855.1 of Mohoua ochrocephala. Lineage (NCBI taxonomy): Eukaryota > Metazoa > Chordata > Aves > Passeriformes > Acanthizidae > Mohoua > Mohoua ochrocephala. The sequence continues at coordinate 714,715 of VZTA01009573.1, forward strand.
AAGGCCTGGGCTGTGAAGAGAGGAGTAGTTTCATTTCTTATCCACCTAAATCAGCTCAAGATCATGTGCAACCCTTCATAACAGCAGTACTGTAAATCACCTTCCAGCCAGGGGTCTTTGGCCAGAAGATTCTTTTTTTCCCCTCTGTCACTATTTCAGCATTCCCACTGCTGTTATCCTGACAAGAAGATTAGGAAATGTCCATATTTTCTGATCAGCAGCCTGGAAATTCCTCAACACAAAATGCAACTTTCACAAGAGGAAACATCATCCCAAGTTGCAGAGATATGAGGTACCCCTGCTGGGATGCAGAGGTGGGAAGTCTGTTAGCAATAACAGCTGCAACAGCAGGCCCATAAAACATGCTTACCAAAGCCAGGATTCCCTGAAACGCCAACCAGCTGCCCCCAGATGGATGCGCATTTCAGAGAATCAATGATCTTTATAAAGACCCCCCTCTTCTTGGCTCCCCCTTGGTGAGGGGATGAGCATGAGGCAGAGGCTCAGGTTTACATGGGAAATTTGAAGAGGTGCTGCAGTTTTCTCCCCACCTACCCCTGCCCACCCCAGTCACCAGCACAGTGCAGGCAGCACGTTCCCACCAGCCTCTCCTGCTCAAGGGATGGTGTCTGTCACCAGTCTTGGTGGAGCTACAGCGAAAGGCATCAATCTGATCAAGACCAATGGGTCCTCTATACCCAAACTGCGCTTCAAGAGCCTCCAAATGCCCAGTGAACAAAACCCCTTCCCACCCTGGGAGCTCTGCTGAGTGCCCTTGCCTTTGCTCTTACAGGCTCAGCAGGACATTCTGGCACGAAAATATTAACACGAATCTCAGAGAAAAAATGCCATCGAAAAGTAGTAAAAAATCTTCTGTACACAAATTTTTCCAAATTCCTAAGCATCAATGCTCTGAGACAGGCAGAGATATGTTTGAAAACTAACTCCTCATTAGGGACGGGAATTGAATGGCTCAAACATTCTTGTGACAAGGCAAAACAAAAAAAAAAAGCAAAGGGTTTGTCTCCTTGCCATCATCAGCTAGGATGTGTCAAGAATTTGTTTCCATAGCGACGAAAACTTGGCTGAAGCATTTTCAACCTGTAGAATAAATTAACTGGTTTTAAAATAAAATATAAACTTGTATCACAACTGACAGACAAGCTGTGTCAGAGTGGCTTCAATTTGAAACCGAGCAAGTATCAGCAGTATTCCCTTTGGATTCAAAGTGATACCGCTTCAGTCATATTCTTGGCTCTTTCTCTCCTCCTGTGAGTTCCCTCTGCCACACAACTGTGGAAATCTGATTTTAAACTCATGCACTCAGATCTTTTCAAGTATGATAAATTTTGTATGAAATGAAAAACTCCTAAAGGTGCCAGGAGATGGTGTTTCGTGGCTCTTTAGCAAGAGACAACCAAGTAAGACAGGCTAGGTCTCTGCACATTGGCAAAAAAAAAGACCAAGACACAAGATTTTCTGAAGTGTCTCTCAAATGATGAAGTGCAATGTAAACTTTATAGTCAGCCAATATATCTCATAACTGCCTAAAAGTTTCCGAGAATACAAAAACTATATGTAGGTAGGCTAGAAATGCAAATTTTAAACATTTGCTAAAATTCTTCAATCCTCTTGAGTTGCTACTCTGTTTCTCTCTAAATAGTTATCTTTCCCTGGCTGCTCGCAGACCTCAGGAGCATCTTTCCACTAGCCTGGGAGCTGGATAAGGGACTCTACTATATCAGCAAACACAGCACAGACTAAGAGACAGGACAGCACGTAGGTCGGCTCAGTGAATGTGCTGTTATTCAGACACGGAAACCAGAAAGGTCCTTGCCACTGCTTACGTTGTGACACAGAGACTCTAATTTGAATTTTACTGGAGTAAGTGGCTGGAAAAGCCCAGGCAGCGGTGTGGCCAAAGTCTTGGCACCTTGTGTAGGCTGGGAAAGGACTAGTGGTGTCCTGAAAAGAGTGCCTCCTGGTTATACCAGGCTCAAAAGCCTCTAAGATGAATTTTTCTAAACAAACCATCTGTTTAGCCCCACACGCCCACTTATTTTGCCCAATTTTAAACAGATTCAAAATGACAAACATTTTCCAGAGCTCTGACCTTTCCCAGTCTGCCCATCTCTGGCTTCTCCTCTAATTAACAAGTGTTTTCTCCAGAAAGATCTATTACGCATCTATTCTAAGCAAAAACTAAACATACAGAGGCTGTTCCCATCCAGAGCGCACAGGGAGGGACCCTTGAGATCTCTGATGATAAACAGCAACCTGCAATCTGCTCCCATCTCCCCAAGGTCATCAGCAAAATGGAGAGTTTTCTCCCCTTGTAAACTCTTCACATGCTGCCAAGGCAGAACATACACCTCAGTATCCAGACCAGCAGCCCCGGAGAGCGCAGTAACAAAAATGCAAAGGGAGGATTCATTTTTTCCCAGTGATGTCAAAAAGCCTTTGTGTCCTGCTTCATGATGTGGCCGGGAAGCTCCTAAGGGGATGAAGGCTTTTCTTCACCTTAGAAGAGAGACTGCAGATCAGCTTGTCACAGGCTCTGGGTTCCTCATTTAAAACATGCAGCAAAGTCAGCTTTTGCTGTTTTCCGGAATGTAATGTCCATTCCCATTTCTCATTCCCACTCTGGTACTGTATTGCACGGGCCCTGACTCCACGCCAACACCACTCTTCCCATGGTAAGATAAAACACAGATTAAGACGATAAACCATCTCTAAAACATGTAAGAAAAACATATTTTTTTTACTTTTAAAATCTGTATTTACTTTCAAATGGCTTCACAGTATAGCCTCCAAAGGGGTGAGCCAGCACAGGTGGGGAGTTGCACAGGGCAGGACTGAGCGTTAAGGGGAGAGCAAGAGGTACAAACAGCGTAGGGAAGAGCACTTCCACCCAGCATTGGTCACAGTGAAACCAAAGCACCTCTACAACACAGCCTGGGTATGGTAAGTGCAAGGATGTCAGCACCGTCAGGACCTCCCTATTGCGTGGCTGGGCTCGATGAGCATGAGCTGTGCAATGGAGAGACAAATCCAGCACGCATGGAAATGGAAAAAAAGCTCATGACCTGTGTGGTACCTCCACACACACTCCTTAGCCAGGCTTTCAAAGGTGACATTGGACTGCCCTCAACACCTCTGCTCCCATAGGACCATCTAAAGGCACCGTGGCAGAGTGGAGACATTAACCACTTTGAGGAGTGGGATGGGATCAATTCCAGGACAAGATGCTCAGAGCAGGAGGCTGCATGGAGATTGGACACTGCTTTCACTCTTTTTCTGCATTTCAAATATACCAGTCAATTGTCAGAAAAGGGACCCAAAGCATAAAACTGTGCAAAGCTCAAGATCAGGGTCCACAAAGAAGGACACACAGCAGCGAACGGGTCCAGTGTTTGCCAGTGATCTGAGCACAGCGCTAGAAGAGCAACCAGGAGTTAGTTATCAGAGCAATGGATACTCCAGATACTGTCAACAAAAGGATTCAGCCTGAAAGCCAGTGGGACCATTATTCATGCTAAGCTATTTCACAAACCATGGTGTTCCCAGAAAACCTGATACAGAGCAAAGCAGATAAGAAGGTGAAGAAGGTTTCCAGAGGTGATCCAAGAAAGCATGTGAAAAATGTCTGCATGAAAAAAAGGCACATGGGAAAGGGCACAGTTTGTAACAGTACTGGGGGGAGAAAACACAATGCTAGAGTGATTTTTTGAGCTACAAGCTTCAACTTTGAAAGCTACATACAAGCTAAGAGGATACGTGCTGGCTGCAGATACACTCCCTCAAGCATTAACAGCTGCCTGGCAAAGTACCTCCTAAATGTCATGATCTGACAAAGTCCGGTCAGCTCACAGACAAAATGCATCAGGATTCCCATGTGACTGCCGTGCATGAGATGCTGTAGAAAGTGTCTGTGGCCAAGGGAGGCCAAGGCAGCATATTCCTAAGCTCTGTCAGGAAAGCCAGGCAAGGTCTCACTGCTAGGTGAGTTTTGTTTGATGGCATGGTAACCACAATGCCAATAGAGAGCAACACTTTGCAGAGGGCACAAGGAAGCCAGATAGTGATTTAAAAACCTCAGAAAAGAGCTATCACTGAAACACTCTTATCCTGATGCAGTGGAATCGGGGACGACACTAAACTTTACTGTAGATGCCAAAAAAGTATGGGCCAAGTCAGGCCTGTGTGAATGACTCAAGGAAGTTGTTCATCTACAGCGATGGAGACACAAAAAGAAAATTACATGTTCCTTGCTGTCCTGAGCTGTCTGTGCTAGCAGAAGCTACATCTAAACAGAGTATTATGGCTATCCTGCCTTTCTTCACTTAGTACACGCCAGAGAAGAAAACACCAGTTAGTGAAGTGGATCCAGACCATTTCTGATAAATTTATTTCATTCCAGAGGAAGAAATAGCTATGTCACTTTTAATTCCCTACCAAAATGAACCAAATAAACAAAGCCTTTTCTGGTACCTTCCAAGAGCAGGTCTCAACACTCCTTATAAGCACTGCTCCATCTCATAGTCCCTTTGTGATGTATTGCATATGTGGGAGACAAAACTCCAGAAGGGCAAATGAATTGCATAAAGCTTGTGGCAATATTGGTAAACGAGACAAGATATGATTTCTGTGTCCTACTTAATAAAAAGGAAGTCATTTGTCTTCTTTAATTGAGATGTCCAGTTTCCTTTTCCAATCGATATATCAATAGATCCTTATTCTCTCTAGAGATTCCAGATTTTACTTATTGTGGCAAGTTAAAGGAATAGTTTGTGTTTTTATAGCTGCTTTTACAGAATGCTTAAGCATACCACATAAATTACTTCATAAACATCACAATATCACAATGTAAACTTCATTAAGCTTTAGGAGAAGTTGTCAGCTAAATACATGATTAAGAAAACGGCAACCAACTTACTTCTTGGCTCTCATGCCTTAGAATTTGATTACTATAAATACATACAATTGCATGCATGGCCAAATATTGTACTTCAATATTTGTCCATGAAATGGATTTGAAATGCATGTAGGATGGTACAGCTTTTGTCAGAGGAAGTTATTATCTGTGATAAAAGCAATTGTTGACATTAGAAATACAAACTAGAGTATTCTGAGGGGAAATTTAATAAAAACAAAATAAAGGTAGAAAGGAAAAGGGAGGTTAGCAGTATGGCAAAGCAAAGCCAGATGTAGCAGTAAATATCTGCCCAGAGGCAAACCTGGACTGCTAACTATCAGAGTGGCAGCACAGCTGGTTTGTTTTTTACACTGGACATGGTGGGTAGGCAGACAACAGGCAAGTATGCGCTCAAGCTGAGAAAAAGCCAGGCAAACCTTACATTTCATTCTGACATGTATTATCTGAAAAACGAGAAGGGCCGTTTTGTCAGGGAGCATTTGGGGTTTGGTTTTGTGATTAAAACAAATGTTACTACCGACATTTCACCTCAGCAATTGTCTCAGTTGCACAGGTGAGTAAGAAAGCAAGTGATCCAGGAGCACGGAGTCAGTGTGAGCTTCTCTCCAAGGCCCAGTGGGCCACAGGAGATGCACCAAAGCTGTGCAACCTCTGCCCCTGGACCACCTCTGCCTGTGCAGGGCTGGTGTCCTACCCCCACATGGAGCGTCCTTTTCTCCCTCCTCTCCCAGAATGCAGCACACGCACAACAACAGCAGCAGCAGCTTTGAAAACTGCAGAACAAGGCAGTCTGTGCATCCAGCCCAAGCACACTTCCTCAAGATGAGCAGGTTTAAGGGCAAAGAGCGTTTCCTTGGTGAAACTCACACTGAGAGCCAGTGACTCCACTTGGAAAAAACAGAAACTTTGAATAAATTAACTGTACTGTATAATTACTTTTTTCAATTGCGACTGTCATGAAGAGGATGTTACAGCAACGTACAGACTCAGGACAAGCTGGTTCACATTACTGTCTTCTGGCTTTTTTGTTTTCTTATTTGGTCTTGTGTCCTGAAGTTATATCGCTCCATAGTAACAACCTGCTGAGTGAGAAGGGGATTTACAGCACTTTTCTCTAGTTCTTGAAGTATTTTGGTCACTTAGCTGCCATTTTAGAGTTAAAGGAGAAGTAACTAAACTTTTTGGACTGACCTAGTTGTTTTCCCCCTTTCTCAAAGGAAGTTGTCGCAGTGGCAAATGTGACAGAAAGTATGTTGTGTTGTGGGAGGGACAGTGTTCATTATCCAAGAGGTACATCTGAACTAAATTATCATGCTCTAAAGTTTGGACTGATTTTTCAGTTAACAAACTGTTTTATCATGTTACTTTAACAATTGGAGAAATAAATTGTCTGTCAGTGTTTCTCTACCAAGAGTTTATACTGATCACCAGCCTCAGTGCAGACAGGGCTGGGTAAAAGGGCACCAGAGCCTGCAACTGGGAGCTGGTGTCCACACCTCTGAAGTCAAAGTGGGGAGGAACTCTTGTTCAAAACTGCTACCCACAAAGAATAAACATGTTAACCTCCACAGAGGATTCTATTCCTGTGCACACAACCGTATGCTGCCCCTGGAGCTCTCTCTCCAACAGGAGTTGCCGGGTTTAAGATTTAAACCAGATTTTCAGCAGATCCATGTTGGAAATCCCTAGCCTGGTCACAAAGGCATAAATTGGGGGTGCACTGAGAAGTCATAGCCAGGCGTGACCCTGACACTGGTCAAGGAGCTTGTGCTGCAGCATGGGTGTGCCCCTGCCACAGAGAGACCTGGCTGGTCATGGCTAACAGGGACTGAACACCCAGGAAAGACCTGGCGGGGACAGGGGTGAAGGGTGGGCATGGAGGTCACCTTCCCTGATGCTAACCAAATGCTCAGTGACAGGGAAAGGAGAGAAAGAGCAGCAGTGAAATGGAGATGTGCGTGACCATGGCACTGGCACCCATGAACTGGCACCCAGGGGATGGACAAGGAGGCATTTGGTGGCACCATGCACAGCTTGACTGCAGCAAACTGCTTCCAGTGTGAGCCCTGAACCCCCATTCTAGGAACGTTTTGAGTCAGAACCAAAAGGCTTTTCCAGCTCTCTATGAGTTCAGTTTCTCATGGTGATGATATCCTTCCTGGGTCCCTGAGCTTTCATGTGGCAGCAGGACTGGGCTTCTGAGCCACAGCCAAAGCATCTGAGTGCACAGAAAAGAAGAGGTAGCTGGAAAGCAAAGGTGGAAGTAAATTTATGGCGATACTTTCCCTCATAAGGAATTAGGACAATCTATTTGCTCCATAAATCTTTGTTGCTTAAAGTATTGAGCAACTCACCTTGTACCAAAGAGAAAAATTAACAGAAAAAACAATGAAATAAGACCCTCCAGACTGGTGCAACTAGCTCTTCTGGAGAGGACTGCCCCAGCAGAGGCACATAGCCCTCTTACCTTTTCCACTCTGATTTCTGTGCATAGGCAGTTTTGTGCATTATATTCTGAGATCTGATCCCAGGCTTGAGATCTAGAGAGTCCAGAGACATTAGAAACTCATTTACAGGAAACGTGCTGTTGGAGCTGTTTGCCATCATATCACTGGGAGCTGAAATGAAGCTCCTTGCCAACAGAGCAACCCACCAGATGGACCCAGCACTCACCCTTGTCTTTGAGGAGCAGAGGGTGGACAGAGTGAAGTGACAGGGGTTGGCTGACAGGGTCACTCACTGAAGAAGCTGAGAAGTTATGTCATGACTTGTGAATGCTGATCCTATTGCCCTTTACACAATTCAATGAGACCTTAAATTATATGCTGTGGAGAGTCAAGATCATAAATAAAAAGGAGGGCTCCTCAGATAGTGGCATTCCAGTAAGCTTACAAATATGCCTCACTTGGGGACATACTACATTACAATTTGAGACTTGCCCAATCATCTTCTGTTCTATTTATTACCAGTAGCCTTATATCGGACTCTTATTTTAAGTTCTTCATTTGTGCAAATTTTTTTCTACCTCAAAAAGATATGACGTTCTTTAGCTCCTTCCTCTCAATTCTCTTACCACACAAGGATATCAGGAAGAACCCTGACATACCCTGACATTTCCCCAGCTGCCCAGTTGAGGAATCACTAATACTGCAGCCTCACAATCAGCCCCGTAAAAAGAGATTCACTTTCCCTGGCACTGTCCAGCCTCAGCCTCATGCTTCAGAGGTCAACTTTTGGCCCCAGGAAAGCATCGGCCAAACAAATGAGAAGTTTTACATCAAGGACTTACAAGAATGAAGGAAGAACACCAAGTATAGTGAAACAGATGCATTCTGATAGCACATGTAGAAAGGTTTGAATTATCCAGCACAAATAGGCCAATCCAGTTCTGTCAAAGTGCTCTGAGGTCCTGCCCAGGATTTCAGGCATGTGTTATGAGGAGCAGCTGCTGCTCCAAGATACATGTTTCAGTCCGGGCAGGATCAAGTCCTGAGAGTTTCCGGTGCATGTTTCAAAGAAATCAGCCTCAGCCTAAGGTATCCAAGTTGGCAGCTGTAAATATTTATTCATTAAAGAAAGTTCTTGTTTGCTCCTGGTGCAGCTTCATAGCCTTCTAAAGACTCACAAACAAGGGAAATGTATGGGCAGAGAAGAGGGGGAGGAATTTCTTCCCTTTCCTTATAAGTTGAAAAAAATTACAAAACCAGCTTGCCTTGTGGAAAATAAACTTGTCCAGTTTTGTATACATGTGTTTACCGTACAAACTCTCAGTGACTCAGATGTGAAATGTGCCTCAGGTTTGTTATGTGTTTTGTTTAGTTTTCTGACTATTCCTGAGAAAACACGGGCCATAGTTCAGGCTGATGTCTCTACCATCCAGTAGATTGCAGGGGATGCACAATAAAACCCCAATCCTGTGAGTGTTTGTGCATGCATGAATAGACCTGCATTCACTGGGCTTTTTCATGCATGTAATCATCCACAGGATCAGGGCCTCAGGCACAGCGCAGAACTCGCGTTCCTACATTTACTTGGGGCTGGAATTTGTTGCATTATTTTGGCATAAACCGTTCATCTCATTTCAGAACTCACTGCTGCATTCACGCCAGTATTCCCAACTGGGCAGGACTGATTTTAAGCAAGCTCAAAGAGACTACTGATCTCCTTTTCCTTTCCTGTCTGCATTGATCTCCGTCACATCCAATGTGCCTCCGTTTTAATCATCTTGCTTCTCCCGCAGCTCTCCGATTAGGTCACGTTTCAATTTGTGCCCGCAGAGTTGCTCCCACGTTAGTGGCTGGCAATATTACAAACACAGTTTCTTGGCATTCCTGATTGAACCGAGTCAAAGACCCCCAGGTAACTACAGATACTTGGAAACTATTTCATGGGTTTGAGCTATTTCTGCTTCCTTGTGATGCATAAAGGAGAGCTACAATGTGGCTGATAAAGGGCATTTGATTTGTTTGGAGCTACTGGGAACTACTTGTCTCTCATTTTGCTTGCCCGGAAAAATTTATTGTGACTTCAGATGCCTTAATTGAGGGCCTGAGGGTGTTGATCTTCAGCAGCAGTCCCATCTATTCCCCACATCCATCAATCATCGAGGTTAAATAGCATGCAGTACTAGAAAAAAAAATCTTAGTATTTGGTAGTCCACAGTCCCTTGGATCATGTAGCTGCTTTCATTCATTCAGTATCTAGCAGGGGGTAATGGAGAAAGGAGCCCTCTGAATCTACCTGCTGTTGGTCTGGGTAGTTGGGATGGACCCCAAAAACCACAGGCCAGCAGCACCAGGCAGTTTTGGGGGTTAAGCCTTGACTTGGATTGCAATTGCATTTTGAGGCTTCTGATGTTTTTTCTTCTGTTGGTGATAAGAATGCCCCTCGGTGAAATAAATTCTCACCTCAAGTTAGCTCATGGTCCTTTGAGTGAGACTGGCAAAAACGGGATGTTTATCTGGAGATGGCAAAGCCAATTGGAGCAGGGAAGACCTGCCCCAGGAGCAGTGATTTGGACCTCCAGATGTCAGAGGGAATCATAGACCCATTCAGGTTGGAAAAGATCTTGACGTTCCTTGAGTCCAACCATTATCCCAGAACTGCCCAGTCTACCACTAAACCATTTCCTAAAGTGCCAACATCTACGTGACTTTTAAATACCTCCAAGGATGGCAACTCAACCATTTCCATGGACAGCCTGTTCCAGTGCTTGACAACCCTTTCAGTGAAGAATTTTTCTCCTAATATCCAATCTAAACCTCCCCTGGTGCAACTTGAGGTCATTTAGTCTGGTCCTATAACTTGTTACCTGAGAGAAGAGACTGACCCCACCTCACTACAACCTTCTTTCGGGTAGTTGTAGAGAGCAATAAGGTCTTCCCCGAGCCTCCTTTTCTCCAGACAAAACACCTCCAGTTTCCTCAGCCACTCCTCATCAGACTCGTGATCCAGACCCTTCACCAGATTCATTGTCCTTCTTTGGACACAGGAAGAAACACATGGGACTTTTTTCCATCCTAATAGGGCCAGCAGGGAAATTACTAATGCCAAAGCCTGGGATGTGGAGAGAGGATCTCTCCGAAAGTGTAAGGTTATGTTAGGACCCCCATTCCCTGCCAGGCACAGGAAATGCAGAGATACCCAACATCTCCAGGCAAACGCCCAAGCCACCCTTCTCCTGCACGCAAACATTTCAGTTACTTGTCTGTGAACAGAAATACATGAAAACTACAATCCAGTTTCACGGGCTCTTGGTAGCATGCTGTTTATTGTTCCTGGAGGAACAATAAGGATTCTTAAAAGCAGATGGGCTCAGACACTCTGGTGATTTGCTGTAGAAGCAAAACAATGGGTCAGATTTTTTAAAAATAGAAAATACGTCCATTGCACAAGTAAATCCCACTCTCTTCCATGCACAAAGTGGGACAAGATGGACAATGTTTTGCAGCACTTTTGCAAATGCGACTGAGTAAAGGGTTTTCCGGGCATAGTGATCACAGAAAAATCGAACAAGAACAAGGGCTTAAAATTTAATATAAGCACAGGATCACAGAATGTTTGAGGTTGTATGGGACCTCTGGAGGTCATCTGCTCCAAAACCCTTGCTCAAACAAGGCCACCTACAGCCAGCTGCCCAAGACTGTGTCTCCAAGGATGGAGACTCCACCACCTCCCTGGGCGACCTGTACTCGTACTCGGTCATCCTCACAGCGAAAAAGTGTTTCCGGATGTTCAGAGGGAACCTCTGGGGTTTCAGTCAGTGCCCGTTCCCTCTGAACCTGTCACTGAGCACCACCGAAAAGAGTCTGGCTCCATCTTCTTTGCACCCTCCCTTCAGATATTTAAACATGTTAATAAGATTACACACACCCCCGCCCTCCTCAGTTATCTTCAGGTTAAACAGTCCCAGGTCCCACATCCTTTCCTCAGAGATGAAATGCTCTCGTCCCTTAATCATCTTTGTGGTCTTTCATTGGACTCTCTCCAGTGTGCCCATGTCTTTCTTGAACTGAGGAACACAGGACTGGACACAGCAGTCCAGATGTGGACGCACCGGTGTAGAGTAGAGTGGAAGGCTCACGCTCTCGACCTGCTGGTAATGCTTTGTGTCCTGCAGCTCAGGACACAATTGGCCTGCTCTGCTGCAAAGGCACATTGCTCACTCAAATTCAGCTTGGTATCTGCCAGGACCACCAGGTGCTTTCCTGCCAAGCTGCTTTCCAGCGAGGTGACCCTCAGCATACACTGGCACCTGGGATTTTTTCTCCCCAAGTGAGAGATTTAGTGCTAATCCACGTGGAATTTCATGGGGTTTCTTTCAGCACGTTTCTCCGGTCTGTCGTGGTCCCTCTGGATGGCAGCACCACCCTCTGCAACATCAACCACTCCTCCCAGGTCTGTGTCATCAGCAAATTTGCTGAGGGTACACTCTGCCCCATCATCCAGATCATTAGAGAAAATGTGAAACAGGAGCACATTCAGTGTTACTTCCTTGGGTACAGTGCTAGTTACTGGCCTCTAACTGGGCTTCATGCCCCCAGTCACCCTCTGGGCCCAGTCCGTTTTCAGTCCAGCTTGCCCACTCATTCAGTCCGTAAATCAACAGGGCAGAGGCCCTGAAGCCCAGGTAGACAGGATACATTGTTCTCCTCTCATTTACCAAGCCAGCCATTTCATTGTAGAAGTTATTAAAGTTGGTCAAACATGACTTCCCCTTGAAGCCATGCTGACTGCTTCTGATGATTTTCTTCTCCCAAATGTGCCTGGAGATGGTTTCCAGGATTAGCTGCTCCACTACCTTCCCAGGGATTGAGGAGAGGCTGACTGGCCTGCTATTGTCTGGATCCTTCTTGCCATATTCTTGAAGACAGGCATGACATTTGCTTTCCTCCAGTCTTCGAGTATTTCTCCAGTTGCCAGGATCAAAGATTATCAAGAGTAGCCTTGCAATGACATTTGCCAGCTTCCTCAGCTCTCATGGACATCATCTGGGGCAAGAAGGCACTCAGTACTTCAGTCTTTTCCATATCCTGGGTAACAAGATCCCCCACCTCATTCAGCAGTGGGCCCACCTTTTCTGTAGGCTACCTTTTGTCACCTGTGTACCTAAAGAAGCCCTTCTTGGTTTTTAGCATCCCTGGCCAGATTCAATTCCATGTGGGCTTTGGCTTTCCTAATTTCACTCCTCAGTGTTCAAGGTCGCTGCATTCTCCCAGGCTACCCATTCTAGCTTCCTTTGTAACGCAGCAAAAGGACGGGGCAATAAAGGAATAGTCACTGTCAAAAATTAACCTGAATAAACCCAAGTCTTTACCAAGACTGAGAAAATATAAAAATGAAGAATTGTTATGAGCGCAGCACCCATGTTCTTCTTCATCCATCTACAGAAGGCTGAAAGGGAACTTCAGGTGGCCCAACCCAACCTCCTGTAGGTCAGCATTACACCTGGATTGAAACCAGTGTATATGCATATACACACATCAAACACATGTATATACACATCAAACTCCATAACTGAAACCAAACTGTATAATATAAATATCAGGTATTATATACTATGTATAATAAGGCTTCTCTTTAAAAGCTAGTGGGCCCTTTGCTTTGATGAGTTAACATATTTCAGAGGGTGTGTATCTCATTCATGATTAAAGCTTATGTATTTCTAGCACCAGAAGAAATTAAACTAATTTGCTGATCCTGTAGGTAGTCTGGTGTTAAAAAGAACTGTTGTTTCTTTTTACATGGTAAACTTAGTAACCATAGATGGAGGGGAATTAACCCACATCAAAAAAAAAAGAACGAGTTTTCCTAAATGAAATTTTGTAATGTGAAAGAAATACTTTAAAGAAACTAATGAAGTCTAAATATTGCATCATAATTTGTCCTATTAATGTTGGTATCATTACTTTAAAATACATGTTACTATAGATATTATATTTTTCAGACATCTAAAGTAGGGTAAAAGGAGAGTGCTATAAAAAACAGACAGGTTTATGTCAGGGTGTATTTTCAGCTGCAAAAGTTCCTTGTGTAAACCCCAGGTTTACAATTATATATTATACATGTAGTGCAAGTTCTGTTTGAAGCTGTCCAGCGCTTTCAAGAAAACTAATATATTCACTTTGATTTTCATGAAATTCAGAACACAGAAGATCAAATATGCTCAATAACTGATGCTAAATGTCAATGACATACCAGCAGAAAGGAATTTTTTTCCACGTGAATATGGTATGAGAGGAATGTATTGGGAATAATGTCATTGCCCACAACAAGCCCATTTCTGAAGAGCATGTCTCTCCTAACAAATGCTGAAAGTGGGCAGTACAAGGGGCTCCTCTTCCCATTTCCATGCTTTGCTGTGCAATCTGTATAGTTACCATCTTTGGGGCATTTGCGACTCTAATTTAAGACTCTAAATCCCAACTCTTCCCTAAAAGCATGTGTTAAGAGGTAGGGCTCAGTTTAGAGGGCGAACGGCTCTCAGCAAGACCGGGAGAGAAATCCTAAGTGCCTCCAAAATATCTAAATGTGCCATGCCATTCTACCCATGAACCTGTAAACCAGGTCCTGCCCTTCTTCCCCCTCCAGCCCATGCAGCCTACATCCAAGAGACCTTATCCCACATCATCCTGCCCCAAATCCCACCCCTGTGCCACTATTAACTTCACCAGCCCTGTATTCCATGCCCCCTAAGTCCCCCCGGTGCACTTCACCCTCCTCCTGCATGCTGTCTCCTTTGCACATCAAGTGTGAGCAAGAACTGCAGTACAAGTCAGGCACCGTGGTTTGTACAACCCGTGTTGGATGGATGGAGCATTTTTAACTTTTTAGAAGTGTAGACCATATGTGACTCCAGTTTGTCCTTCAGACTGATCCTGGTATCCAGGCTCAGCTACCTACAGCTTCTCAAATGAGTGAGAAAGGCCATTTTCCAAAGGGCTGCACCAACATTCTACCTGCCCTTGCTCTGTGCCAATGCAGAACACCTCAAACGTGTGTGTGGATGAAGTGAAGAGTCAAGAGGAGGTTGAAGAAAGGTTCCTGTTGAATACCACTAGTCAGTAGCCTCTCAGTACCTCTAGGCTAGATAGAAGTCTGTCACAGATGATGAATGTGCTGATGTAATGGGCACGTGTTTGCATCAGTGGTAACTAACTTATGCCATGTTTTTCAAATGCAGTTGGTGACTTTGCACATTGCGGTTCCTATTTGCCACTGCTTTGGAAGCCTGCTTTGAAAAGGAGAGGTGCAACCTCTCTGAAAAATTAGACTGACACCAAGACGAGTGGTTCCAAGCAGGTTTTTTTTAAGATTTTTGCCTGACTTTTATAATCCTCAAAGGCATCCTGGTCACCTGTGAAAAAAAGTCGGAGCTGCCTCTTCATAGCTAAGATGCATCACTCAGCCCTGCCAGTGCTCACGTTTGGAGCAGCAGAAGCAGGTCAGCAAAGGGTGTGCATTGAGCACAGATACACCAGAGAGGTTTCTAAAACCACGAGCAGGAGAAACCTGCAGTCTCCTGCATATGCACGAATAAAACCGAAAGCCCAGCACCACTCACCTCCGGTGGGAATTTCACCAATTTGCACAGACTTTTGGGTCATTTCACTTACAAAGGCACACATCTGACCACAGGGAACAAAATAAGCAGCCAGTTTTCAAAGAGAACAATTGCAAGTAAAAGTTGTTAGCCAGGGTGATGATTTCTCGTCCACTTAGAGTATTTTTGACAAGAGGAAAAGGCCCATCTTCCCCCAAGTGCTGCCTCCTTAGAAATCTGGCCTGGCAGTTACAGCCTGCCACTCAAACACTCGGTGCTTTGAATCCAAGCAAAAACTTTGGCAGCTGTAAACTTAGCACGGTCTCATTTTAAATGATGAGAGGAAACAGGCTGACAGTGAGCTGATTAGAAAGCTCTTAGAGCTCTCTGGGCTGAGTGGGGAAAACAGGACAACTTTCTTCATGTGCTGCCAGAGAGGGACAGAGGGGCTGCCAGAGCCTGGCTTGCTGTCCTCACAAGATCGTGAGGATGTGGGAAAAGTCTGTTTCAGGGAGGCTGAGCTGCCCTCGCCAGCCTGCCCCTTCCTGACAGCCTCTGCTCTAAAGATAACGAGGGAGGAAATAGCAAAACACTATGGTAAAGACTAGATGAATTTGCAGAGACAACTGCAAGCTGTTTCCTGGCCCCAGCCTTATCTGGAGTCCCAGCAAATAACCCTTTCTCTGTGGCCAATAAATAACCTATTATGATTAGGGTGAAGTATCTGGTTAAATTTCTGCTGCTGAGGATAGCAGGATGTGCTTTCCACAAAGAGCAGGACCAACTGCATTTGTAGACATGCTTTGGAGCAGAGAGGGAAGGCTCTGCAGAATCCTCTCCCCAGAGGCATGTGGGTTAAGTCAATGTTGTTTAAGCACATTGTAAAAAATGAAGACACAGAGACAGGATGGGAAGAAAAGGTTAAAAGAATGCACTCCAAAGGCAATGTAGAGGTTACTGAATGGACAAAGTAGCAAGCATTAAAAATAAGTCAGCCAAAAAATAAAAATAAATACAGGAGGAAATTACTTCATCGCAGCCCACACTGCGTTATCAGTACGAAAGCTCTGAGAGCTGCTTTTCTTTTCAAAATGGCAGCTGACAGCTGATCTAAACATAAGGTCATGAGGACAGGGAGAGGACAGGAGGGAGGCTCAGGAAGGGGATGGACAGAAGATGGACCAGACCAGCAAGGGTTTAATGCCGCAGGCAAGCACAGGCAGTACAAACCACAAGGACAGGCAGCCCATTTTAGCACTCTGCCATGAGCTCCTAACATCTATCTGAGCTGAAGAAGATGTATTCTAGCTCAGATGTCATCTCTGACCTGTTGTCCAGCAGTGCCTCTGCTTATCGCATGTCAAACTTCAGGGCCCAGCCCCCACATTTCACCAGAAAGCCGCCACTTGCTGTTCTGCCCCAACAGCCCCACCGCAGGGCAAGGGCAGCAGTTCCCCATGACAGTTCCTCAATGCTGTGTTTGCACAAGCAGGTCAGCAGCTGCTTGGTTCCCACTGAAAATTTCACACAATTTGGGTTGTTTTTTTCATTTTCATTACAATTTTTCCCTAGCTGTAAGAATACAGTGAAACTTGTGTGAGTGTCCACCACGTTACATCGATATCTGGCTTAAAGGACCACCCCTAGGGTATCTGCAAATTTACTAGCTACAGCTACACTCTACCTCTGAAAGAAAACGACCTCTGTGAAACAATCAAATTTTTGCTGGTCCCCTGAGCAGACAAGAAGGCAATTTACACTGCAGTTCATTCCTGTTACCTTCAGAAAGAAAAAAAAACAAAGAAAAAAAAAGAGAAGGAAGAAACCACTGCTCAGTGAGGCAAAATGCAGTTCAGCCATATGGTGGTACCTATAAAACCAACCATCTTAGATGTAAATTTGGTTTGGGGTTGAGAATTTTTTCCTTTATCGTAAAATAACTGGGAATAATAGTCATAAATTCTTTCATTTAATTTCCTGGGGTCTGAAAGACATCTGGGAGGATTACAAGAGGAATACAGTGTGCTTTAGCTGTGCTTGAAGCAGCCTCGATTTATGGCTCCCTCTGTAACTGCTGCAGTTTGCCTGAAGCAGACACTGAAACCATCCCTGGAGATGAGCGACACTGACGTTACAGCGCAGCAGCCAAACTCCAAGCTGGGACAGGCCATGGTCTGCTTTACCTTTCCCTCCCTTTGAACGAGCCCACTTTATCATTCCCTGACTCTGAGCGCAGCCCCAGTGGGATGCCAGCCCCAATCCCCACTGTCACCTCCATGACTGATGGCTCAGTCACACTCAGGAGTAAAGGTGGTGCTACCAAAGCAGTGGGCTGCCCTTTCCAAGACAAGAAGAAGCACCACTAGTCCCTGCTGGAAACTGCGACAGAGAGGGAAAGTAAAGAGGACACAGCGACACAGCTGTGCCTTTTAGCAGTGATGTGCTTTCTTATCCCTTTTCCTAATTTGACTCTTTCCTTGTTGCAGCCCTATGACACTATCAGAGAAACCTTATCATAGTTTTGTTGAAAAAACAGTCCTATATCAAGCAGGGATCCTTGAAAAATTGAAGAAGCGGAGAAGGATTCATTGGCACAGACAGACACATTTTTGCAGAGGCAGATGACCTGCTCTCCGCAAAGTGTCCAGAGCTTCCACAGTATTCCGAACCAGCCTACGTGCCTCCAGCTGACTTCCCATAAAAATGCTGAAGGGTCTTTGATGTCAGGATACATGTCCTTATGAGAAGGGGAGGGGTAAAATCACAGGGGTCGGGCAAACACTTGACAGTAGTTACTGCAACTCCTCAGACTCCAGCCAGCCTTTGTGGTCCGTGCCAGAGATTGCAGATTTGGTTTGATCAGTCATGAGTTGAAAAGGCAGAGCAGAGCTGCTCAGGTCAAATCAGATGCTTAACTCTGCTTGCCTTAGTGATGGGTGGGGAAGTTCAGTAAAAATTAGGATGATAAGAAAGAACAGCAAAAAAAAAAAGACTAATGGGAAATGACATACTGAAAGCATCAACCTCCCTGCAACACATCATCTGAGCTTGGATATCAGTTAATGGTTCAGCCAGTTTCCCAACTCAGCCTCCTCAAATTCCCCAGAAGTGGCAAAAAATTTAGAAGCTAAGTGTTTCCTTGGAACACACTATATCCCCAGCTTTGTAGCCAACACATATAGCACAGCTTTTGCATATTACAATCTATTATTTTTTTCTGATGCTAGAACA
Organism: Mohoua ochrocephala; assembly: GCA_013398855.1. Lineage (NCBI taxonomy): Eukaryota > Metazoa > Chordata > Aves > Passeriformes > Acanthizidae > Mohoua > Mohoua ochrocephala. Next base: position 732,924 of record VZTA01009573.1, read on the forward strand.
GAGCTCTGACCCTGGAGGGGATAAAACTAATCCAAAGGATAGCAGCTTAAATGGCACTAAAAATAAAAAAAATGTTCAGATAGATATTCTTATGTCTCTGACAGAAATTCCTCTGTGAGAGAAGAATTTCAGTGTGTAACAGAGCAGTCAGATCTTCACTGGTTCCTGTCTTCTCACTGACTCAATGCTCATGGAGTATGCATAAAATGGTTTTTCCCCCGAGAAATCAAATTTATCCTAAAATGCCATGGAATTAAAGGGATGGACTCCCCTCCTGCTTACCTCTGCCAGAACACCCCTCATGTTAACAGCTTTCTACAGCAAAAGTTAAACAAACTGTCCACTATCATCCTGACTGTAGGAAAGAGAAAGAGCTCTTATGTGCATTGGGTCTTGTTGCTATCTAAAGCACTGCAGTTATTCTGGAAAAAGAAATCAGCCGTTGGGAATCTAAGCTAAGGCCTGAATAAATAATTCGAGGCTGATATAAAGGCAGGGCACGTAAACGGAGAAATGTAGAGCTGAAAAAGCAGTGGTTTGGTTCCCCTCCACCAGCCCACCTCTTGGGAAGGGATACATGCCAAAATACTGACACCAGGTACTTAGGAGCAAAAGGAGCATGCTGCAAATGGAAACCTGTAGGCAGCAGATAGTGCACAGTAGACTTCATTGTCTATTAGCTAGGAGCCAGAAGAATAAAATGTACAAACAGAAGCAATAACCGGGTGATGGGCAGCACCCCAGAAGTTCAGTCTAGAGACAATGTCCCAGGTTATTTGAAAAATCTTCCCCAGACCTGCGGTGATGATGTCTTTTGAGCAAACATTTCTAGTGAACACAGACCTTCCTGGGCCAGACTCTGCAGAAGCCCTGCCAAGGAGGCCACTCCTGTGTGTCTCAATGCATCTCCTTCCCTGAGGACTGAGGTCCAGGGACCGACGTTCAGCTCTCTGTAGAGCCCACCTCACGTGAAGATGATTGACTGTGTGACTAACTGGGTAGCTCAGATGAATATGGAAGACAGGGATATGATGCTGAATCCCAGTAAACAGATTAATTTGCAGAAAGGACAAGTAACTATTGACCTCTATGCTTGAAAGAAGAAAATAAGTGGAAAGCTGGAGCAGCTGGGGGCTGTGATGGAGAGGGTGCAACGGAAAATTGCTAAAGATTTTATTCCCAGGTGCCTCTGTTTTATGTGTCCCTGTGTTGTGAGTGTGGAAATCCTGGGACTATTTGCATGGCAGGAGGAAGAAGAGGCAAATAGAAAGCCACCATGTTTACTAGGAGGTACATTTCAAGACCGGTTTGTCAAACATGTACATTGCATGTACATTTAGCCACAGAAAAAAGGAAGTAATTAATTCACCAATTCCTGTAGCGAAACTTACTTCAAGATTTATTCCATGCCCATGTGCCAAGCACACTCCTGATACAAACCCTACAGTGACACACCCATACACATTCATGGGCACACATGCCCCCGCATGTGGAGGCATCCCATCAGTGGCACTAAATAACTTATGAAAATGGTTAGTTGTGTTTTATCTGGAACAAAACCTAAATCTAGATGTGAAAAGACAATCAAAAAAGCCATAATGTTGAGACTCCAGAAATAGGAAACATCTGTCTGGGGAAGAGGAACAGCCCTGACACTGAGCCATGGTGCAGGGAGGTGTGGGCCCAAACCATGATTCTCTGCAGAGGGATGGGGACACGTGTCACCCCACTTGATTTTTTACTTTCTCGTGGTTATCACCCTGGAATACTATACATGCACGACTATTTGTACAGTGCCTTGCATACTCCACCAGGACTATCATGCCCAACAGAAACAGAAAGACAGCTGAAAATGAGAAGGCTCGAGGTAATTATTTGGGAGCTCCAAGAATAAAATCATTATTCAGCGTGGGAAGTGGTTATGGTGTTTGGCTGTGGTGACACGTTTGAGCTGGTGGGAGCTGGGGCTTCCAGGTAGGCTTCAAAGAAATCTGGTCAACGGTGAATGCATCTTCAGTTTGTCATAGACAATGGGAGAAATGATTCCTCTGAAATCCATAAGGTTTGGCAGGCCCTCAGCTGAAACCAAGGCTTGTCGGAGTCTATTTTCCAGAGGTTCAAAGAACATAAAACAAACAAACAAACAAACAAAACCCTCAGAGCATAAGAAAAGGAACAGGAACATGATAGAGAGCAGAGAGGGGAAAGCTTGTGCTGAAGGAAAGGGGCAAGTTGTGGTTTTGGCTGTATGTTTCATTGTAGAAAGAAAACACAGCATAATGGACACACTAGTGCTCCAAAAACCACATCTCAGAGATACTATTAGCTCAGGACGTTCACAGCATATATAAGCTGAAAAAGACAAATATATACTTTGTGTAATCACAGTCCAAGTAAAGACTGCAGAGACCATTACCACACCAGAAGGATAACCCAGCCAACCACAGTCTCATAGGTTATAAAAAACTGCATTCAAGAAAGTCAAATAGGCTCCACAGAGCTCTTGAAATGACAGAAATGGCAGGAAAGCAAAAACATTTCTGAACTGAAGGGGCAAACCCTGCCCCACCAGTCATACAGCACAGTGTGAGCTGTGCATAATTATCTGGGGACAGAGACATAAAGAACAAGAAAATAATTCTCTTTAAAGCCAATAATTGTTTCCTATGGTTTCACAAAGCTGCGCTGAATAAAATGCATTTGTTATACTGTGACCGTGGGTCACAGAAACCACAGTAAGGGAGGAAAATGCAGGAAGATTATATGTTGCGAGGAGACATAGCTGCACTAAAGATGAACATAAAAAGCAAAACTGAAGAGAGATCTAGAATTTCTAAATTACCCTTGGCCCAAATATCTGGCTTACCACTGAAATAGTATAATTATAAAGCTGGCATAAAAAACAGGACATGGATCTAGTTACTAATTTCTTACTAGCAATAGCAGCAAAACAGTTTCTGCCAGTAGCGGGTCTCTTGACAAAAACCTTGTGTCTTCTACATGATATGACCTATAGGGAAAACTGGTTTTACTCAGGCAAATCTATAAATGGTATGCAGTTGTGGCTGGTCCTCTCAGATGTCAAAAGGAACAGAGGAGAAAGTGGGGGAAAGGGAGGGGGGATATTCACTGTAAATTCTGGTTTAACACTTCACTTTCTCTGAAATACACACTGGAATTCTGCAGATTTAGGAGGCTGCCTTTGTCATGCAGGCCAGTGATGGCAAGAGTGTCACCTCAAAAGCTAGGTGAAAAAAATAGATCAAATAAAAACCCGACCTCTTCCTAGTAGTATTGTTTTAGCCCCTGTGCTCCACTTCAGCTTTGACTGCAAATACAGGGAGCTTTCATTGCTGCAGTCCTGAACTCAGTCACTCTAATCTCTTGTTTTCCAGCACACACTTAAGCCTAAGCACATGAGCTACGCCGCTGAAGTCAATGGCACTGCTCCGGTGCCAAGAAGTTAGGCATGTGTTCAGGTGTCTCGCTGGGCCTGTCCAAAGAGCTTGGACAGAAAGCAATTCTAAATAGTTTTCTTTCTCTGTGGTAGGCGTCCATGAAACAGCAATCAGTAGAGTGGTGTCAGTGAAATAACAACATTTAAATGTCTTACACCATATCATAGCCCATACATAGTGTAAGGCTGTGTGGAGATTTCTGTCTACCCTTTTTTCCAGTGAAAAATTGTCTTCAACAAAACTGGACTTTTTTTGCCATGTTTCTGCTTTTTACTGAGGTGTTTGAGCCTTTGACAAAAACCTGAACTCCTGAAAACCTAATAGCTTGGCTGCACTGAAAAATGGAGAGTTTATGATTAAAAAAGCTTTTAATCTTCTGATGGAAAGACAACATTTTGTGTAGAGCCAAATCCAAGTCATTCAGCTATTGAGCTGAACGCATTTTCTCAGGCAACACATGGCAATTAAATCAATATTAGGCATAGCCCCTTTCACATCGACCATCTGAGTTCTAACCCCAGTTTTGCAAACCTGTGATCTATACTTGGTATTTAAAATGTTGTTTATTTATGTGTATGTGCATATTGTGCACGTATAATTTTGCCTGTTATTTTGCCTTGAGTATGTTGAGGGCCTTCCAATGCCCAAGAGCTGCCAGGGTACTTAAGCATTTATGACCTGTGAATCAGAGTGGGTCTGAAGGTCATTAAAGACTGGGTGAGGAATCGGGTTCACGTGACAACCAGTTTACCATGGTTGATTCCTGTGCTGTAAAGTATTTTGAAACCTCCCCATTAACTCGTTTTCTCTGCAGAGAGCCTACAAGCCGTGGTGAAATCCATGAGGAGCAGCTGTGTCAGAGTATGGGCACAGACAGCACTTGTCCCTTCAGCTTTTCCAAATGGTTTTCTGAGTAACGTCACAACACTGGTGCAATGTTGAAAAAAAAGGTCACCAAGGCTGACAAATAATGATTTTCTAAAGCAAACAAAACCCATGAGTTGAAGAAATGCTTTTGCTCTTAAAAAAAGTCCACATGCACCTTCCCAGCCAGGCAATAAAAGGGGTCATTGAACTGTGCTATGCTGGATGATGTTATCTCGTCAGGCTCACGGACAAAGGTGATCCAGCAGCTCCTCCTCCCTCCTGCAGGGAGCGAAAACAGACACAACAGCATTGCAGAAGTTTAACAATGATCATCCTACTCTGGATAGAGTTTTAATTTTCTCACAACGGGTTTATTAGTTCCTTCCAGGTATTATTGGCAGAGCCTTGCCACAGCGGCGTCCACGTGCCTACAGCCTGCGACTGACCTTGTATGCTGCACCAAGACCACAGCCCACTCCATGTCATCCTTTCTTCCAAAAACCTGTAAGAGACATGCATCAAACAGCATCAAATAGCAAAAACAAAAAAGCAGGTATCTCCCAGACCTCAACACAGGTGAGAGAGAGCAACTTGTTCCATGCCTCAGCACATCTAGACATAGTGTCCCCAGCAATAAGAGCTCACACATAACCTGTTGCTCATGCATGTTCTTACCATAAGACCAGAAGTGCACTGTATTGGTGACACGATAAACGCAGCTGTTTGCACGATCAAAAAAAGGAGGAAGTAAAAAAGGCCTGGCATAAGTTGTTTCCAAAAGAGAAAGCCCTGATCAGCTGTTCCTCTCTCATATCTACCCCAGAATAGAAAAATAGGCAACTCCACATTAACTCCCAAACTGGAGTGCAAACAGCAGATCAAATACTTGTCTTCTTTATGTATCATTGATCCCTTAATTCTTACTACAATGTGGTGTCACCAAATCCTGCCACACACCTACAGAGCAGCAGCCTAACTCTTGGCTGGTCCCACTATCAGGCATAGGCCCAAAGGAATGAGCAGGATCACCCAAAGAGCAAGATCATTTGTGAATAAAAGCAGCAGAATCCAATCTTTAATACAGAACCCCCAGATGTCATCTGCTCCCTCTTATGATCTCAGTTCTCAAGTTTGCAGTCTGTATAAAAAAAGTGTCTTTGTTGCCCAGAGATGTCATTCACATCATCTCAAAGACCAGGCTGGGAGTCTTCAAAGGAAAAGGTTTGTTTAAGCAAAAAGATATCTTTTTTTGTCCCATGCTTTTAGATAAGGTGATTGATATTTTTGGCTTCTGCTTAAAGTGGAACTTCAAATCAGGGGAAAAATATAATAGAAAATAAACTCCAAACAGTTGGTTTCTAAAAGGTCATCTTTTTATTTATAAAACAAAAGTAACTTTTTACTTTTACCCAAACCTAGTATGGAATCATTCTGTGCCCCAGTAAAACCAATCAGACAAAAAAATACTTTCTCTGACAGAGCTGGAAAGTAAATTCAGCTCAGCAAGAAATGTTTGTTTCCACAGGCTTTGAGCCTTTTTATAAGTTACATTTAACCATCCCTCTCCAAATATTATAGACATAAATTACAAGGTGAGCTAAAACATGTAGTCCTTTTTTTAGAGCAAAATGCAGGGGTTAGTTCTCTTGGTTGCTCTGAAGAATAAATTGTATCATTATAGCCTTCTTCTGGGTCTTGTTATTCTGACTTTTTGACTCTCGCTAGCTGCAGTCTATACAATGCACAACTGTATTTGTTCACAAGGAATGCTTTCGTTCCTTTCGACTTTTTCTTTTCCACTTCCTAATGGTTTACATGTAGCAGCAGAGCTTTTGAAAAATTGCCTAACACATACTATGTTTAATGAGTACATTTAAACATACTTTAGCTACAAATCTTATCAGCTGATTATTTAACCTTTGTGAATAGGCTAAATATTTTCTTCGACGCTTAAATAAATATGATACATGGTTCCCGTGGAAAGCCTAATGAGAAGGAAGTTGTTTTTAAACTTAAGTCAAGACTTCTCCTTTAATTTATTTTATCAGTATTTTTTTCCAAGTGATCAAAGCAAGCAGTTTGTATGGCAGACCTAAATGGCTAAAAGAAAAATTAAGTACTAAAATATTAATGCTGTTGGACTTTATTTGGGGGATGGGAGTTGCATGCCATCTGGAAGGACAGTCAAGAGTTTTCTGCACACCATGAAGCACATGGTATGAGGTGAGAAGTCACAATCCTGCAGCCTGTCAAGGTGAATTTAAATAATTAAAATCAAGATGTGTGCTTGTCTTTCACATTTCAATAAAACATGTCTATAAAAGGCCTGGCTCTTCCAAATGCCTTATGATCTGAGGATCACTCCAGAGCATCGGTCTCCTTGCAGCAGCCGGAGTGACTGGGAGTGGGCACTCAGTCTGTTGGGGCCATGTAAAAGAGATGTGTTATCATGTGGTCACTCAATAGCCATGGGCTGCAGCTCTTTCAGACCCCTCAGATGCAGCAGGGAACCAGAGCATCCTTCCTGCTCTGCTGCCCCAGCCTGGAGCAGGGCACTGGTGCTCCACAGACTCGTGAGATGCAGGTGCTGCAAGGTGAGGGGCTAGATCAGAGCTTTCCCTGTGCCACATCTGAGACCTGAGTGTGCATGACCAATGTGCTCACGCGTGTGCAGCACCACACACATCCACACAGTGGGTATCGGATGGCACTGGCTGCTGCAGGACAGAGGGGCTCAGGGCTAACCAGAGCAGGAGGCTCCTTTGGGGCACGGGCCCTTCCATGGGGGTTCCCAGTCCTGCTCCCCAGTGCATCTGCATGAACTATTAAAACCATCCATGACACAGATCCCCTTTCCTTCTTGAAACCAAAACAGGACACACACACACACACACAGGAAATCACTCAGAGAGCGTGCAGGAGAAAACTTGGGCTTTATTCCGGGACAGGCTGAAGGAGAATGTGAAAATGCACTGACGTCATGAAAGAAAGAAGTTGAATAGGTCAAGAAGCAGAGATGTGAGCTTAAGGAAATGGCAAGGCACACAAGAAAAGATAAGGGAGATTGTATAAATAAATAAGCACACAGAAAGGAGCTGAGAGCTCTGTGAACAAAGCCTTACTCTTGAGCAGAGAGTTCACAGTCCCTTTTCAGCCTGAGAGCCCCTAGAAGGTTTTAGAGGAGGAGCAGAACCTTTTAGAAATTTCACATAGGGACATCACTGTGTAGCACCCACAAACCTGTTTTCCTTTGTAGCCTTTTTAGACGGAGCGGAAGGGACCTGCAGGCATCCCCACTCTCTCCCCGAGTTCAGAGACCCTTGGCTGGAAGGAATCCTGCTTTCATAATTAAAAATGAAAAGAAGCAAGACAGCAAAAAGGAAAATAAACAGTACAAGGGAAACTGGCTTAGCACGCCTTTTGTACCCCGATCTCTTCAGAAGAGAGAAAACAGAGAGGTAACCGAAGTAGTATTAGTTTAGTCATTATTGGCAGCACATGTCTCCTCAGCTCCAAAACTGAAAAATAATGAGCATACTTACAGAGTTTTAATTAGTGTTCTAAACTCCTGAGTGTAAACTTCATCTACCCAGAGGGAATCTTCTCTTCATTGCTGGAGATAGCTTTTAGAAGCATGTAATAATCATGGAATAGGTTTGCATCTTTTCCACTGTGGTTGCTTTAATTTGCAGTGACATTTGTTAGACCACGTTTTTTGAACCACAGTAATTTTTACATCCTTCATGCCAAAAGCAGATACAGACACTGTCCCTGAAGCTAGGATGGTGGTGCAGGCAGACATATCCCACCAAACCCGTATACTCCCTGTGCTTTGTCATTAAACTGAACTAGATCCAAAGAAATAGATTAGAAGCCAGTTCATGGTTACTTGTGCTGATCCTCTGAAAGATGTGCCCACAGAAAAGGTGGCACTGGTTCTACAGACTCACCAGTGTCAGGCTGTGTTGGTGGCTTGCTGGCATATGTGTGTGCCTCCCCATCTCCCTGCATTAGCCGAGGTCTGCTCCATGGACAGTCCAAGGGAAAAATACAAATATTGAGAGTCTGATTTGCTCTGCCCAACTTAGAAAGTATAATGAGGTGCAGAAGTGATTAGTGGGTGGTATTCTGGGCCTGCCATCACTAGCTCTCGATGTTCGCTCACAGGACAACAGGCTCGTGATGTGTCCCTGGGAAGAACTGTCAGGCTGGAAACACAGACCAAAATTCATTCTGCAATGAGCTTGCAAGCTGAATGGAAGCAATGAGATATGTTTCAGGTGTATGGAAATCAATATCCTGGCCTCAGTAGTGCCCAGGTGGGACTTGAGCAGCAGATTTTCATTGCCCCTAATTCAAGACAACCTGGGTTGAAAAGTTGTCCTCTTGCAGGCTAAGAAAACAGGTTAAGTGTGCTATAAATATATTACAGGCTCTATGGAGTAAGTCCCTGGTTTGGAAGCTTTTTGAGGGAAGGAACTTGAAACATAGAAACAAACTAAAACTGGAAGAAAATGCAACATAACCCTAACAAAGGCAGCTTCTGCCTGTCTACCAGAATGCTCTTATCTGATTTTACAGACAAAGGAACTATGGGAAGATGTCATTTATATGGACTAGAACAAAGCATTTGGTACTCTGCCAGATGGAAACTATTAGTTCAAGTAGAAAAAGTGAGGATTAAGATAAGAATTGCAAAGTAGTTAAGGAATTGGCTAAAAGGGAGGTGACAATGGGTTGAGCTGAAAGGAAGAAAATCACAAGCAGCATTTCGAAAGAGTCAGTATCAATCCTTTTTATATCTTTAACAATTTTGACACAAAAGAGTGCCTAATGAAACTTTCTGATGACTGAGGTTGGCATCCTTGTCCATACTGACAAGCAGCAGAATTTTACTTAAGAAGAGCCAAGTAGTCTTGAGAAACAAGAGACGTGGAGGGAAATTTTACTATTTAAGGTAAAAGGGTGTGCACTTAAGAAATCAGGAGCAGGAACTTGTGTTAGCCATGTATTCAGCAATGTGGCCTGACCACTGTAAAAGGTTAATGTCACCTAGGCATTTCCACTACAAAAAGGAAAGTATTCCTGAAATCGATAAATGCCAGGCACTGGCAGGGCCTCGTCAAGAACACCCCGATCCGTTTTGGTCACCAAGGCCCTGTGTGTGCTACTAAAAGAAAACATGCTAGGGAGGTGCTCTCTGGCTTGTAGGCCATGCAGCACAGCACAGAGTTTGTCTAAACCTCTAAACCCTCTCACCTTCTCAAAAGAGCCAAGCTCAAACAGCCTTTTAGAAATGGTCCCCAGCCTTTGCTAGTTCCAAAACCAAGTCCAAGTATTGCCTGGGAGAGTGATAATTAATACAGGCAAAAGCCATGAGGACAGTAAATCATGTGTGTGTATCTTTGGCATAATCCCTTGCTTTGTTTATTCTTCTGGGGTGGACATAGCCCAGTGTGCCCAGGACTCCTCCTGCACTACTGCATGCTGTGGAAGAAGGCTACTAGAATGAGAGGAGAACTGGGGAGCATCTTACAAGAGGGGATGAGAAGCACTTGTACCATCTAGCAACACAGAGGCTGAGAAAGAAGGTAAGTGGCATAAGTAAGAACTGGGGAAGAAATATTTTAATCAAAAGACAGCAGTTGTCATGAGTAGATTAAGAGAGGCACGACAAGCATCTCCATTCATCCAGCAAAAGCAGAGTTCATTTCCTGAATGTGTCCTCTCTCTTCAGACTTCTTCTCTGGTGAGAAACTATGTACAAAAATCGGGCATGGAATGGAAACACCTTCTGTTTTTATCAGAAGAATCACTGAACACAGTATATTCCCTCTAAAACAAAATGGTTAAAAAAAAAAAATGCAACAAAAAAAGAAGTGTTCTAGCTGCCGGATTTTTTCCATTGACCTATAAAACCCATCAGGAAAAAGAAGTTGCTATTTGACATTTAAGTAAGAACTCTTTCCTTGTGATGCTCTGCGGTACAGTACAAGGGCGTAGTCAGACATTTGCTAAGCAGGCTGTAGTTCTAATTTTTAATTTCCTAGAGGCAACATTCCCCTTCACCTCCCCCAAACCCAAGTCTCCTATATGGCAGTGTCATGGGCTGTTGCCATGCCACCAGCCAGCCACTGATCTTTTTTGAGAACAAATGTGTACTTATTACGAAGATTAAACTGGTGACACAATTTATCCACATGCCAGACACTGAGGGTATAGCATCCCCACGCTGCTTCTGAATGACATTAATCTGACCTCGCCTGACCACACTCTTCACAACAGCACAGTTTCTCCTTGGCCAGAACCAAAGCTCACATGAATTGCACTTTATTCACTATAGAGCCCTGAGCCTTCAGCTCTCTGCACAGAACTGTCTGAATATTTCCTCTAAGTTTACTAAACATTTCTTTGTTTTCAAGGCACAGAGAAGTTGCTGGGGAGTGAGGAGGCGGGTGAGGCCTGTGGCAGCAGCCTTCATCAGTCTTGTAAGGATGATTTCTCACGCTCCTTAAGTCTGACCAAAAGAAGTTTTCAGTCTGAGATGTCTTCTGCAAGACAGTGGATTTTGTACCTGCAGCTCAGAATGTTAACTGCAGAAGAGGAAAGCATTGTTTGACTAACAATTGAAGCACCAGAAGGGCTCTAACAACAGAAAAACATCATCCACAGGAGACCTCGGGAGCAGTCTATGTGATGGAGCAAAGCAATGGTTTTGAGCAGTTGGCACTCAGAACAAAGTCTTGGGGGGAAGAAACTGCATTTGGAAGGGAGAAAGGACAACAAATCTGATGACTTTCAAGTAGCCCTTCTCATTCACGTTCAGCCCTGCTGTCAGGTGCTCCCTGCTCCCGAAGGGTAAGCACAAAATCAGAAGTGGTGTTTTGCTCTCTTCCCTGCCTTCCTGCTGGCTCCTCTCCTTCCCCTCTCCAGAATCCAGCATGTTTCTCCTTGCTGGCACAGATTTTGCTGGCACCAGAACACAACCTGCACTGGCCTCAGTGGCCTTTTTCTCCTTTGTTAGAAGGGTTCCCAGTCATGCCATCTCTTTCTCATTCACTTTTACTGCAACCCATGGGAGATGGAGCAAGAGGAAAAGGGAAGAGGTGACAAGCCAAGTTTTGTAATGCTTAGATGCTGTTTCACATCCAGGAAATGTGAGATCCTCCAGCTACAGGGCTGAAAGCATTACAACAGAAGCCACGCATCCTAATACAAATGTTAAACAATGTGCTTCTCTGACCTAACTTTCCTTCAGTCTTCCCACAAAACCACAGAAAGTAGGAGGGGAAGAGTTAACACATTCTCTTCTAGGTTTTCTTTAGCAAATGTGACAGCCTGTCACCGAAGGATAGGCAATTCAAAGTGTGAGGGATTGGTTCAAGAAAGGCAAGCCCTGCATCTGTCCTGTCTATCTAGGCCCGACAGGAGAAGCATCATCTGCCACAGCACCAATCAGGATCCTGCTGGGTGGATTGGACCCAAAGCAGTAACGGCAGTCCCCAAACCTGATACTATATGTCTGCACGAGAAATCACGGGCTGGTTCCTCCTGCCACTAGAGTGGAAAGGAAGAGGAGATGTCTATCAAAGCCCTGCAGAGAGGAACAATGCACTCCCTTGGCTGCCCTCCACTGCCCACGCCTCTCTGGAGAAGCACGCTCACTGCCGTCTGCACCAGTCACCGAGGGAAGGGACGAGCCAGTCCCCAGTGTCCAGCCTTGCATGCAGTATCAACCCCAGGAGTTATTTATAGTCTCTCGGGAAGTGACAGGGGATGTGAATGTGAATGAGAGGGAGATTCAGACCAGATGTCCACGGGCCCTTTCCAAGGAAGCCCACATAAATGTGCAGCACAGCTCACCATCGGAGCTGCGTTGTGTCAAACCACGGTGGTTACCCAAGGACCAGTGTGATAGCGTCGAGCCGGCACTGGAGCAGGGGAAAGGATTCTTGCTCGCTAATTGAATAGAGTCCTCCACGAAGGAGAACAATGCGCGTCGCTGGGGCGGCGGGGCTGCATTGTGAGAGCCTCTGTGAGGAGCGGCCGCCGCTGCCAGTCGCATTGTTCGGCGCTACCTCCGTCTGCTTGCGGGCCAGAGCTCCTCACCCTCGCCCAGGCCAGGCACACATCTGCATCCCACAGCTCCACCACCCACCTCTGCCGAGGGCGAGGAGTCCTCACCAGCGGCGCTCCTGGACCTGGGTGCTGATAGAGGTAGAGAACTCCTTCAAGCACAGGATGTGCTTCGTGACTTTTCAACATTGCCAGTGAACCCAAAGCTCTTACCACAACCTTATTGTTGCTGTTACTATGAGACCAAGTCCACAATAACCGCATTTTTCTGATGCTGGTTCAACAGATGCGCTTTGCCAGCAAGGGGTTTTGTTTAAAAAAAAAAAAAAAAGAAAAAAACCAGCTTTGCATGTGTTAGCTTTTGCTCAATGGAATTAGAGGGAGGTCCTCAGATACCGAAATCAGAGAAATGCCACTGAAGTCAACAGAGTTCACACTCTATGCAGCTGAACCCTGGAATATAGTTTCACCAACAGGTGGCCGATGAATATACCATTAAATCAATCCCAAACTTAAAACCAGGAGACAGTTCCTTCCTTACTAATGACAACAAAAAGGAGTAGCAAAAATTAAAACAGGGAAAGTGGAAGGAGCCAAAGGAGGAAAAAGAAGCAGCCTGCTGAAATAGGAGAGCCTGAAATGACTTTCCCGAAACAACCCACAGACGATGCTAAAGAAACTCTCCTGACACGCACCTCTACCACTGAGCCCTCTGCATTTTTCAGTAAAATCCTTATCCCTGAGCAGTTTCAGCTGCTGTGCATGGGCTGCTTGGCTGCCTGGGATGGCATGAGGTGAGGCCCAAGATGAAGAGCAATTGCTCAACTGAGCTGGCTCAAGACAATGAAGGACTTTCTGCACCATTCAGTTACACAAAGCCAAGATCCTGGAGCCTTTCAAAAGACGGGGCATTTAGCCCATCTGTCACAGTTTCGGGACCTACTGGAAAGCCCGGCACTATAATGAGAGACTTTTCAGATAAAATAAGACATTTAGGAAAAAAAAAAGACATTCAAAAAACGGAACTGAAAGTTCAATAGAATAGGAAATGTTGCAGAGGTTTGGAAAGTTCCATCTGCTTCATGGTCTTTGCTAAATTTTCATGCAGCTCTGCACTGCCCCATTAGCCAGATTCAGAAGCAGAAAAACCTCTCTAAAAAGGACGGTTAATTACCTCACAAAGAAATCTTTTATTTACCAGCCAGTTTCCAGGTAATAAAATTTAATTTCTAAATTTAGTTAGAAATTCATCTAAATTTATTGCAAGCTAAGCCTAGTTTCATTTCCCCTTTGAACAAAATTATTTCCTTCCTCTAGAGTAGCACTTGCCTGTACCCAGGACTAGACAGATAGTCCTTTTTCCTGACTGCCTGTTACAGCAGCTGCAAACCCAAGTTGTAAAGGAGCACTCTCCAGACACCGAGCTTCAGCCTAATGGGGAGATGTCACAGACCTGGATCGTTGCTCCAGGCAGCTTCTGCAGCCTCCCAGGGAACAAAGCTGAAGTGACTGTAGGGCTGGGGCAGGATGGCCCATTCCACACAGACGTGTCATTTGGGGACAGCTGGTTGAGATGAACAAGCACCACACATTGAAAAATGCTGTAAGGGAAACATTTCATCCCAGATTCCTGTTTACTGATGGTTTGCTTCAATCTTTTTCCATCATTATCTCTCTTTTACCCAGCAAATCAAATAATAAATGGATCTTTCCTGTGTGTAGCCCCATCAGCTCAGTACACAGCATATTCCCCGGTTATGTTTATCCAACTTTCCCTTCCGGTCCCATTTGTACTGATACTTTCATTCTTGGAATAACAATTATTAAACCACTTGGTGCCTTTCATGGTTAATTATTTCCTTCCCTTAACATTGTCTGCCTCCAACTATAGGCTAGGTCTTGAACACACCTCAGCATTTCCATTTGCATTTCCTATGAGAAATCATGTCATAAAGTCCTTGCTGGTGAACTACGGAATTTTGTCACATACATTTCTTCCCAAAGTTTCATCATCTAGCAATTTTCAATGACCACTACAAGAACACTTTCTGTCTTTTGAACCTATTTTTCATGCATCTGATGAAAAATTTCCTTGGCTTTGCTATGTTTCTCACATACAAAAGTTAGCAGGTCACTGGACTGACTTTCCTGTCATATGACCGATGCAGTAATAATCATATTAAATAAATAACTGCTATGAAATGTACAAAATTTGAATGTGTTCTTTGGCCCATATTTCATTATTTTTCTATATCAAGTACCATTAAAATCTGACTTGTATTTACTACTCCTGCAAGAAAACCCCAGATGACTCTTTCAAAAATTCTTACACAGTCTTTTTCTACCTCAGCTCTAAATATTACAAAGAAAGAACCAAATCCTGTCTTAAATTATCTCTGTGTGATACAGGGCAGCAGCACATTCCTTAATTTAATAGAATAATATTGGTAAGTACTGAGATGGTGTACCTATTTTGCAAAGTTATGCCTAAGGCTTTGTTCCTTTTTAGTGAGATAAAGTGTGTCACAGTAATGTGCTTAAACCAACAGACCCTGTTTACATTTCCAGGCTGTAGGTAGTAGTGCAGAGCATGTTGCTGTAACTGCAGTCACACAGAGACACACACAGTACTTGAACTAACGCAGAAGCTTGTGCAGACGTGAGCCACGTTATCGCTACTACACCAATTATGACCCCAGCATTGCTCTAAGTGATCAGAATAATGGGCAAGTCTCTTGGGGAGTGAGAGGCTGGAGAGCTGTGCCATGGAAAGGGACATGGGGGTCCTGGTTCATGGCAAGTTGAACATGAGCCAGCAGTGCCCTGGCAGCCAGGAGGGCCAAGCGTGTCCTGGGGGGCATCAGGCACAGCATCGCCAGCTGGGCAAGGGAGGGGATTGTCCCGCTCTGCCCTGGGCTGGGGCAGCCTCACCTCGAGTGCTGGGGGCAGTTTTAGGTGCCACAATGTAGGGAGGATGTAAAGCTGTGAGACAGCATCCAAAGGACAGCAAAGATGGTGAAGGGACTGGAGATGAAGCTGTGTGAGGAGAGGCTGAGGTCACTTGGTCTCTTCAGCCTGGAGGAGACTGAGGGGAGACCTCATTGCAGTCTACAGCTTCCTCGTGAGGGGAAGAGGAGGGACAGACACTGATCTCTGCTCTGTGGTGACCAGTGACAGAACCCGAGAGAATGGCCTGAAGTTGTGTCAGGGAAAGTTTAGGTTGGATATTAGGAAAAGGTTCTTTGCCCAGAGTGTGGCTGGACACTGGAACAGGCTCCCCAGGGAAGTGGTCACAGCACCAAGCCTGACAGAGTTCAGGAAGAATTTGACAATGGTCTCAGGCACAGGGTGTGACTCTTGGGGTTGTCCTGTTCCAGGCTAAGAGCTGGACTCGATGATCATTGTGGGTCCCTTTCAACTCAGAATATTCTGTGATTCTGTGATTATCCACTGACCAATGTATAGTCCACAATGAGAAACGAAGATACACTTGTCAACCCATCATAGTGCAAAACTTACACAGTAAAGGAAAATTTGGGATGAGTTTTCCAGCATCTGGAAAGAACTCTAGATTCTGCTCTAAACTGGCAAGGATTGTATTTACTTGCTGCTCTTCATCCTGTCACCTCTTCCCCTACTGTGTGACAACATTAGGCTTTCTTCTGTAGGAGTTTCATTTATCACATAAACCAAGATGTAATAAGAGAAGAAAAAAATACATGTCGATATATTTTACAGCCTTTTCACCAAGACTTTAAGAGACACTATTCCCCATTACCTTTACAAAGAGGAACTTAATGGTATGCTATATCCTTTCCAGGGGGTAATCCCATGCCGAGGGCAAAACTGAAGGCTACAGAATATCACACCCACCTCTGTTTCTCTGAACAGCAACCATGTGTACTACTAGTACCTTTCAAAAGGGCGTGACAAAGGCACTTTTCACCATTGCGTTTCTGCAGCTTCCTCATATCAGAACTTCCAAATACGAATTTCAGCTAAAGACTTTCCCAATTGCTGCTTCACTTGGCTTCAGGCATTCATTTAGAAGGTGCTTAGCGCCTTTGGGTCACAGAATCTTTCTGAAAATACGGTCTTTTCAATTTTATTTCACAGACCATCTCAACAAAATCATTGGGGAAAAAAATGAAAACGGGGCAGGTCTACACAGAACATTCAGCTCTTTTTTTATGAGAGCAGCCAACTCAAAGAGGTGCCACGTTTTGGAGAGGTCACTGCAAAGGAAGGATAGATCCGATAGCCAGCGCCTGCAGTTGTTCTTCCCAGGCAAGGGGATGTCTGCCCTTCAAAGAAGGGAGTTGTTTGTAAAGAATCCTGCCAATGACACCCAGGATAATCAGTGCAAACAGGTCTTTCTACTTCTGGGCTCCGTGCCATCCGCTCATTCAAAGGTCGGATAGCTGAAGGCAGGGCACTCGAGGGCTTTGCTGCTTTGGGAGGTTCAGGTGGGAATATACCTCGGGGATGGGAGGTTTTACGATTAGAGAGAGTGATCCAACCTTTCATTTGAAAAGTGTGAATTTAGCAAACCTGCTCTCTTTTTGTGGTGCTGTATGTTAAGTAATTATTGACTCCAACCCTGAATTTCTTAGGAAGTTTCCCTTCAGATCGCTCTATATGAGAGCTTGCCTGTGTGATAACGAGGTGCAAACTGGATGATGGTCCACTTCCACTGCTGAGTTTGTAAAGGCCCAGTGCAATGGGGTCCTGACCGGCTTGGTTGGTGTTTCCACCACTCTGTATGTTCCCAAAACCAGACTCCCTCGTCCATGTCCAGTGAGCTTGGTGCTCTAGAGACTGGTCACACGGTGCGCTCAGCAGTACTGCACGCTCCTGTGTCTCCAGGACAGTATCTCCCAGCGATGTTCAGAGCCAGGGACTGCTGTCTTCTGTCCCTTCATTGCCACTCAGCTGGTACTCCTCCCTGCTAAATGGTGAGTCTGTGCTGCAGAGTTCAACTGCTGTTGGTGGTCTCACATCAAAGAACTGTATTTGGGCACCCAAATAAAGGCTCAGAAGACTGACCAAGAACACTGGTTGTGAGATTCTTGAGCCTTTGATTTCATGCGTTTAAGGCCAAAGAACTTTCTTTAAAAGTCAGTGAATAATTTTGGAGCAAACAGAGCATGGAGAAAATTCCCACTAGTGGAGAATAAAGCATCCAAGATACAGTGATGTCCAGAAAGACAGAAGAATAACTTTGTTAAGATCGGGGTTTAAGGTCTGAATACCAAAACCCTTTGGGGAAAAAAACTAAAGTAAAAAAAAATTTTAAAAAGCATAGCTGCTCTTTGGACCTTCTGGAAGTGTTTTACTGGTGAGAGCAATTCCAGACTCCAGGCTACACCAGAAAATCCTGGCCCTTCACCTAAGCTAATTGACTTAGTATTTTGGCAACGTGTTTACTCCCCCCCTCCCTTCTTTTACTACCTTTTCTATTTTAATGCTGTAAAACTCAACTAACTTCTAAAAAACAAGTTTACTTTTTTTTCCAGTGTTTGTTAGACCTTCTCCACCTAGTTAATGACTGGCTGGAACAGCAGCAAGGCCAGGAATGCTTCATGCTCTGGGCACTCACTAATTGGGTTGTTAGCAGACTAGAGAGACAGGAGGAGATGAGGAAAAGCACTGCTATTATAAGCCACTGAGTGTAAAGAAAAAGAAAGTGAAATAAATATGGAATTGTTATGTTAGGGAAATTACGGTACTTAACGCCCTATTTTTCTAAAAAAATAGCTCCCTCAGGACATCTTGCAAGCACTAAAAACAAAATAGACCAGAAATATAACCGGCTTTATTTTTTATAGCAAACTCAGGAAAAGAAAAAAAAGATACATTTCCTTTTCTAAAACAAATCGTCAGCCCCAACCCTCCCACCGTTTGGCGATGGCTGAGGCTGTGAGGAACCCCTGGCAGCACCCAGGCTCGGTGGGGGTTAGCTGGGAACGCTGGCCAGGGGAGTCCTCGCAGACACAGCACCGTCACCGTGCTGTCTGTACACTCTCGCCTGTAGTTCCTGCAGGCTGAGTTGACACGGTGCAGGGTCCAGCCTGTTATTTTTGTACTTCTAAGACTCAGTGACATCTCGGATCAAGCAGCCATGCCCCTGCATGCCACCCAGGGCATCAGCAGCATCTGCACATCCCATTGCAGGAGCAGAGGGTTAAGCTCTTTGGAGAAGGGGCCACAAAAGCCTGCACTGCAGGAGATGGGCGAGATGGGTGCAGAGCTGCTGTGTTTGCGAGCTGCCTGCAGGCACTGTGAAAGTGCATCAGCACCAGCAGGTGCTACGGGCTCTCCACTGGCGCTGCTGAGGAGACACCAGACAGGACACATGTGAAACTTCAGGAGCACAACGAGGTAACAGATTGGTTCATGCCGCAAGAAGCACACACAGCACCACGGCGCTGCACGGCCAGCGGTCAGAGCCACTAAATCCGTTTGCCCACTGCACCCTCGCAGCTGTGGTCATAGAATCCTAGGATGGTTTGGATTGGAAGGGACCTTGAAGATCATCTAGTTCCAAACCCCCTGCCACGAGCAGAGAACCTTTCACTACACAAAGTTGCTCAGAGCCCCATCCAGCCTGGCTTTGAACACCTGCAGGGATGGGGAGTCCACAGTCTTCAGCCCTTCGCAGCAAGGGAGCCAGCCCTGAGGCAAGCCATGCATGGCCAACCAAGCAAAGGCTTCACCCACTCCCTATCCTTCCTCATCGCCCAGCACCAGGAGGGCAGCAGGAGTCGGGACTCATCCAGCCTTATCCTCTCAGCCCAGACTCCCCAGAGTTGCTGCACACCGGGCTTTGTGCACGTGTGTCCGTGGGGGTTGTGTGTCTGTAGGTGCATGTGTCTATAGGCGTGTTTGCATAGGCTCCTCTGTCTATAGGCTGTGTGGATAGGCACATGTGTTTATTGCCAGCCTTCCCCGGCCCCCTCTACAAGGTGTGAATTTCACCTCAGGTGAATTATTTCTCCAGGGATTACATAACAAAGTGATTGTGAAAATACCATCATCTGTGTTATAGAAACTTAACAGAGCCCCTGGAGTCTTTAAATTAAAACATTGCACTCAAGTGCTTTTTGCCATGTATCTCCTCCTACACACAGCTCATTCTAGTCTGAAAAATAAAAAGGCAGGACAGCTTCCTACAGGCTTTCAAAGAGA
Organism: Mohoua ochrocephala; assembly: GCA_013398855.1. Classification (NCBI taxonomy): domain Eukaryota; kingdom Metazoa; phylum Chordata; class Aves; order Passeriformes; family Acanthizidae; genus Mohoua; species Mohoua ochrocephala. Next base: position 752,513 of record VZTA01009573.1, read on the forward strand.
AGATCCTACCCTAATTAACTATAATCTTGTTCAGACGGCATTTTCCTGCAAGATTCAAAGACTAGCAGGGGGCTGGGGCTAGGCAGAAAAGGAGATTATTAAAACTTTAATAACATGAGCCTTTGAACCTTTCAAATTCTTTACAATTTTCTCACATCTCTAACCCAGATGTCTGCATTTCAAAACTGTGCCAACAAACATGAACTTTTTGTTTATGCTTTTATATCTTTCAATGAACAGCCTCTTTTAAAATGATAGGAAACATCATGCCTGCAGTTCACAAAGCCGGATGACAGGGTTGAAGATTAAAAAAAAAAAAAAAAGAAAAGGAAAAAAAAGAGGGTTTCTCAGGCACTGCTTCCAGAAGGTGAATCTGTTCCAGGAGGCACAGGCAGTGCCTCCACAGAGCTCCAGGCAGAGTTGGAACTGGGTAAGAAATGGTTTTCCTGTTCAGTAAACAATTGTAAGAGTTCAAAAATGTTCTCATGGAGCATCAGAGCATAGCTGAGACCTTGCGAATTTTTTTTAAAGGGGAAAAACCAAAGCAAAACAAAAAAACCCTCAGAAACCAAACTTCTCACACATGCCTGTAAAAAAGGTGCTCACAGAAGTTAGCCCAGTGCAATGAGAGCTATGGTGACTGAGATATTTCTCCAGAGCCATGATAAGCTCTGAGATGTGATATGAGCAAGTTTCCTTTTCTGGGAGACTTTTATTGCTTACCAAGGGAAGAACAGCCTCAACAGCAGTGCCATGGAAAGGCATCTCCAGCAGCCCTGGCAAGAAGGGCCAGGGCTGCAGCCCCATCCCACCAGGAAGACATCAGACCCACCCCATCAGCAGCATTTCTGCAGAACGACTTTTGGCACGCTGCCATCCAAAAGCCTCTGATAAAAGGAATAAAAAGGCTCTTCTGTCCAATGCTCCCCGACTGCAGCTCCAACTGCAGTTCAAGGGAAGGACCAAAACCTCACTAGCTATGAGGTCCTAAACCTGACCTAACCCTGCAAGATCTCACCAAACCTTATAACAGAAGCATAAAAATGGCAGCTGTCCTGACCAGCACTGCACTGCCAGCTTTTCCAGAAGCCTAAGAGGGAAAAACCCCCTTTCCTTTCTACAACGATTGCCCTGGGATCCACTAGCCAACAAGTTCAAATCATCACAATTGCTCCAGCTTTTGAAAACAAGTGGTTGTTCAAACACAGGTATTTGTTATGACTTGCTTCCTGATCCCACAGTTAGAGCAAGGGAATGAGCTATTCACCAGCCAAAAGCTCAAGTAAGCCTCTTAACACTGCCAGAGCCCTGCTGTTGGTACCAGCTGCTGGTCTGGCTCCAGGTGGCCTGGGTCTGCAGAGGGCTTTGCTGAAAATATAGCCAACCACCTCAGACCCGGAAAGTGCCTTTTCTTTGGGCCAGGGATGGGAAATTCAAGTGAGGATCCTGAAACAGGCTCTTAGAACACATCAGGCTGTAAATCCCTCCTGCTTCCCCAGGCCTGCAGTGGGAGGAGCATAGACAGGCACCCTCCAAACTCCTGACTGGTCACCATGCTGCTTCTGTCAGAAACATTTATTGCTTCACATTTGACTTCTGTTTCTTGTTGTTTAAGGAACGATGTTTTTAAAATTCAAACGGTCCCTAACAAAAGGGGAGAGCAGAGCACGTGTCCTGTAGTCACAGGGCAGTTTGGCCCAGGGAGAGCTGGAAATGGCAGAAGTCTCCAATGTTCCCAAGAAAAAAATCTCCGAATAGGCTTCAAAAAGACCATGCCCACATCCAGACAAACTGTTCATGTGTCTCCAGTTTGATGGTATTTAATATTTCTTCCCTAGTAATCATTTTCCAGTTCTCTCTAAGCTTAAACAAAAAAAATGAGACTGATGCATTTAACTGTTTCTTTCAGAGTATGATTGGTAAAATACATCTGCCAGTTATGTGTAAAAATACGCTTTTGTGGTTTCTGTGCAGATAAACCAGACATGCTCAGGTTAATCAATGCACACAAGCAGTCTGAAATGGGAGGTAGAGGCCAAGGTGGTGTTCTTTCAGAGTTCCCTAAGCAAGTGCTATTGAACTGCACACATATCAGCACCCAGCACTGCAGCAGGGGTTGAAAAATATGTGTTGTGATCTATGTCTCTACGTCTGGAGTGTTCTGAGTTCAAATCCCAACACGCAATGCAATAGCTCATGGGGGCTTCTCCCTTTCCTTTTTACCTGCTCTGCAGCTCCACTGAAGCCAAAGGAAGGAGAAAATACCTCTGTGCCTGGGACAGGGAATCCTGGTGCTGCTGTCAACAAGAGAAGTGAAGGGCTGGGAAAGTCACAACAAGAGGATGTGACTGAGAGCAGGAGCAGAGTGATGCAGCAGTTCCTTGTGAAACCCCTCTGGGCACACATGGCTGACCCAGGAACCTGGGACCACCCTCCAGACCCTCATCCCACAGGGCAGGAAAGATAGAACTGGGCAAAAACCCTGCAGAGGAGTGAGAGCTTCTCATGCACCCGTTCAGACTGCAGAAGCACTGACAGGCCTTAAAGTATGTGGATTTTGTTCTGGATTTACTGAAGACAAGCAACTGCCCAGAAAGCTTTGCTCAAAACCTGTCACTTGGCTCCTCAGCCTGGTTCTTCAAACAAAGGGTGGTCAAATGCTGGAAGAGGGCTCCCCAGGGAAGTGGTCACAGCACCAAGCCTGACAGCGTTTGAGAAGTTTTTGGACAGTACTCTCAGGCACATGGTGTGATTCTTGGGGCTGTCCTGTGCCGGGCCAGGAGTTGGACTTGGTGATCTTTGTGGGTCCCTTCCAACTCAGGATATTCATGGCTGATGGAGAAAGAAAAGTTGAGGGGTTTTGAGGTTGTTTTTTTTTTAAAAAAAAAATACGTTGCTATTGGATAGCACATATCTTGGTCCTGAATTCCTTACCTCAGGCTTTCCCTTTAAGTGGCTCTTTCAGGCAACCTCCCAGAAAAAGGAAAGCTCATTTCTCAGATAAAATGCATGACACGCTCACACCAGCCTACCCCATTTCATACCATAACCCCCTTAGTGCGAGACATTAAGGCAGGGACAGGCAATCCAGCCCAAGATTTATTCTGCTCTAATCAGCTCAGGCTTTGAGAATCTCCTTGCGGATTTGAGCCTGTGTTCGGTAGCTCTTGACTGCTGTTTTAATACCGAAGCCTTTCCAACCCAGCTGCAGTAATTACCCCCACGGAGAATGAGGAATCTCAGTTATAAACTAGCTGGCAATCTTGCAAGAATATGTCTCCTAGAGGACTTCAGGATATTTCTCTCTGAAGTTAACCCTGTTAAATCATTCCTAAGCTGTCTTCAAATAAAGAATGAACCTTCAGAATAACCCTTGTTTTACTTTTAAATACTCTCTTTTCCCTTTGTAAGTCAGCTGATCTTCAGAGCCTTTAAATCTATCAAAGCTATTTCAGTTAAATAATCCCTCTTTCTCCTGAAATGGTGCAAACATTCAACAGCAAAGCTTAGGAGAGACATTAAGAGCTGCTAGACTCTAAGTCAAAGCTTGACACAGCTTGTCCAGAGAATATGTCCAGTTATACTCAGCCAGACAGGATATTTTCACTCAGTTTATATCAGAGGAGCTTTTTTTGCAGAGCAAACATTACATCAAAGCCTTGGCCAGCAGATCCAAATTCAGCTCTTGGCATTCATGTTCAGCTAAACTTGGTGCAGGTCCGACTAGAAATGGCACTGAGCTGTGGAGCTTCTCTGCTTCATCTGCATGAGCCCAGTCTGGCTCAGAAGTGACTGTGACCCATTTGATGACACCATCAAAGTAGGTATGGAAAAGTGTGATGCCTAAAGAGCAAGCAGCCAAGTGACTAAAGCCATGATAGTTTTAAAGCTAATACCCTTCTTGTCCCTCAGAGGGGAGAAGAGATGGGTGAGGAACACAAACCTGTGACAATCCGAGTCCTGCAGTCCTAGAGGCAACTCTGCTCAGGTGAGCACTGGAACCTCCCTGGCTAGCAAGAGGTGACGCCACCCAAACCCATGTTGTGCTTTCTCTGCAGGAGCAGAGCTCTTGGAGGCAAACACTACTCAGAAGTGTTCACCTGGCCAACTTGCTGAGGAGATGCAGGTTGTAAAAGGCAGCTAGTGCAGGACTTCCTTCCTCAGTGATACATACTAATGACTTTTAAAGCCTTTTTTGCTTTGAACAAGTAACTGAAAGTTGATCAGTTAAAGTTAAGTTAGTCACCTAATCCCATTACTGGGTCCTTGTGTGTGTAAACTTGACTAGGCTGGGAAAGACCCCTAAGCACTCTGGCCAGCCTTCACCTGGAGGCAGTGGGGGCTCCAGAGATACCCAAGGAGAGGAAGGCTGCACAGCAGAGGGTTTCACTACCCCCATTAAGAAAGAGCTGGAGATAAAATTGCTTCTCACTACTCAGGCTGCTTTAAAACCCAGTCATGGTGAGTTTGGCCACTGATGTTTTCAGATTGCCATACAAAGAAGTAGAAGTAATTTAAAATTGCTCTTTGCATGTTTCTCCAAGTGAAAAAAAATCTGTATCTTTCAAAACATACCATTTAGTACTACTAGGGCAGATTCACTAATATTAAGGCCAGGTAATTTTACTGTGTAATGGGGAGGTAATGTCATTGTCTTTCCCAATATATCTTCTCAAGCTCAGTCCCACAGCATCCTCCACAGCTGCCCTCTCTGAATTTGGGCATTCTTGTATAGACCTGTTTGTTTTTCCCACTGGTGGACTCCACAAGGAGCCAAGGATGGGATGAGCAAGCAACTGGGGCATGCAGCTGAGGGTGAGGGGCCTCAGGGCCACCCATGCTTCTTATAGACCAAATTCAGACCTGTCAGGAAGTCTGAAGACTTTTCCAAAGCAACAGAATTTATCAAACTGCTGAGAAGTGGTTGACAGAAAAACTTCCTGAAAGACAATTAAACTCTTGCTTTGTGGGGTGTCCAGCAGCAGTTATCAAAGCTCTGTAGCAGGCAGTGCTGCTGAGACTGAGCTAGGGAGATAAGCCACCAAATCAGCCCCTGTTAATTATCTCGGCCCTGCAGTCACTCTTTGCCCAAGTCAGGAAGGTTTAATTCAACATGCCAAAAACCCCTTTCTATGTCAAACATCTATCCTGACCTGAAGGGATGGTGGGAAGGGAAAGATATTTTTCAATTAAAAAATAATCATAAAAAAGATTCATATACACAAAGCAAAATACCTTCTGTATGAATTGAGCAGTTCCTAAGAGACATCTTGGAGCAGCAAAGGAGCTGGGCAAACTTTAATAAGGGAATTCTTCAGAGACTGGAGCTTTGCTTTGGTTGCTGGCTGCCTCCTGGGGAGAGAAAACACTACGGAAATGAAATATGACCTTGCACCGTTGTGGCAGAGCATTTCCAGTTCTTTCCCTTGCCCATGTGAGTAACCCTTCCTTGTGTAAGGAGTTCCATTTAATGGCCCACTGCATGGCAGTGCTTCACCACAGGTGACATTGCTGCACTCTTTTACCTGCCACACACCACCTGGAAGCGCTAACCAAACTATTCGTTTTTCCCTACGATTTGAAGGATGTGACTAACAGCATTTGCTCATGGCATTAGAAATTTCATGTAAGTCTGAGTTTTGAGACGAGGCTCTGCACCTTCTCCCTGCTCACACGTGTGCTTTGCAGCCACTCCTGCACGGCGTGTCCTCCCAGAGCCAGCGTGCACCAGAAGGGTGTCACCCCAGCCAGCCCTTGCCCATGCAGGGCTCACCTCATCACTGCAGCCTGTTCCTGCCCATCCCCTGCCAGGGCAGCACCGGGACCAAAGTACCTGGCCCCAAGGAACAGCTTGGTGTGGATAGAAACCCCCACCAGTCCACCTCCATAGCCTTGCTCCTCATGCAGTATTCTCCAGCAATTTGGGTTTCTTTTTTTTTTTTTAATCATCTTGTCTGAAACGATTAAAGGGGAAAAGCATTTCCCAAATAAAAATACCAACATAAGAGTTTCCCTGCTTTAATCTGTACTTCTCTGACAGCTGAGACCCTCCTGTTAGCACGGTGCCAGTGTGTGATTTCGTTACATGAGTAGCTGATTATGGAGTAATTACAACCTTCCCTGGGCTGATGATTTTTTTCTGTTTGTTTCAATTTCAACTTCCTCAAACGGTGGGAAGTCCCTTTTTCGTTCCTGCATTACTCTGCCGTGGTCTCCATGTTCCCAATCCCGGATATTTTCCCCCAGTGAAGGGAGGGCTGGATAACATTTAGGTGTAATTCCTGCCCCCGTCACGTGTAATTCCATACTGAATGAGTAAATGTTGATGTAATTTCACCGAGCAGCTGTCTCCCGTCTGGATGGCGGCACCGTGATACCGTTACCTGTTTATCTCCTGGAGGTAGAGGCACTGCTGGCAAGCCCCTGCCCATCGCTGTTTATGTGCAAGGAGTTAATACCCCAGCATTACAGTGCTCCTTGCTGAAACTATAATTAGGCAACGGTTTTATTTTACTGCCTGTGAACACTCCCTGACAGCACAGCCACTGGGTGCTTTCCAAACTGCTGCAGTTTCAGGTCCCAACCTGAAATTCTCATTTAGAGGAGGACTTTTACCGCTGCTAATCCCTCAAGTACCTCTGTGAGGCCCTAAATCGCACGGGGGTGCTGCGACATGGGGCTGGACTGGGCAGGGTTGGCAAACAGCAGGGTGAGCCTCTCTGCTCTGTCCTGTGTGACGGCACGACAAAGCACTGGAGGGACACGGTGATGCTGGTGGGCTGAGGAGGCAGGGCAGGGGCTGCAGCGCCCCAGCAGCAGGGGGCTGAGCAGGCTGCTGGCCCTGGGAGCCAGAAGGCTGCTCGTGAGTGTTGATATGGGCACAGCAGCTCCACGTCCAGCAGCACCAGTGCCCACGGGAGGAAAGGAGGAGCGGCTGAAGAGCAATGCTCTTTTTGTCAGGGGAGCTATTTTAAACTATCTGCTTTGTGGGTAGCCCTTTTGGCTCCCAGGTCTGTCTGAGGCAGAGGTGTAGAACACGTTGCAGGGCAGAACATCAGAGCAGCCCTACAGGAGGACAAAGACAGTCTGTCTGCTGAAGCACAGGCTCGCACAGGGCTGGGAGGCGCACACACGCTTGCTCGACTAAGGGAACAAACATACCCAAGGCTTCTGTAGTTACCTCAGAGCTACTGTTATTAAGGCATTTATTTGGGGGTTTTCTTCTCATTCCAACACCAAACACCCCTCTTCTTCCACAATCTCCATGCAAACCATGGAAACATGCATGGCCTGGGAGGACACTAGCTAACAAGGACCTAATAAAACAACACCTTCTTCAAACCATTGCTTTTAGGACTACTCAGATGATAGGCAAAGGAGCAGAGTATAAGCAACTAGGGAGAAGACTTACTGGCAAGAAGAGTCACTAAATCTTTTGTCTACAGTGGTAGAGAAGAGGAAAGCCAAGAACAAGGCAGGGACAGACCCTGGAACTGCAGGCAGCCCAGTGGTCACAAGGGTTGCCTAGCCTTGTTGAAGCACCTCTGTCTCCTTAGTGGGACTCGTGTCACCACCTAGGCACCTACCAGCCCCTGGAAGTCTCTCATGGCAGGGAACAAGGGCTGGGAAGCTTGAGGGGAAGGGCAGAATTGAGCCCTTGAGTGCTGGATGGCTGCTATGCCAAAGCACTGCCTGAGAAACCCAGTACCCCTCTCCCAGGGGATGCCCACGCTGTGGGACGTCTCTGCTTTCTCGTGGCACACTGGGCACTGTAAGCCCTGGCACAATACGGCAGGGGTTCGGAACTAGATGATCCTTAAAGTCCTTTCCCAAACCATTCTACGACTCTGTGGAACAGTCCAGCTTCAGACACGTTAAGGAATTAGAGGGTGTCCAAAGGAGGGCGACAAGGATGGTGAAGGGCCTTGAGGGGAAGCTGTGTGAGGAGAGGCTGAGGTCACTTGGTTTGCTCAGTCTGGAGAAGAGGAGACTGAGGAGAGACCTCATCGCAGTTGCAACTTCCTCGTGAGGGGAAGATGAGGGGCAGGCACTGATCTCTGCTCTGTGGTGACCAGTGACAGGACCCAAGGGAATGGCCTGTTGTGTCGGGGAAGGTTTAGGTTGGATATTAGAAAAAGGTCCTTCACTAATCAGAAGGTGATTGGGCACTGGAAGAGGCTCTTCAGGGAAGCGGTCACAGCACCAGGCCTGACACAGTTCAAGAAGATTTTGGACAATGGTCTCACGCACAGGGTGTGACTCCTGGGGCTGTCCTGTGCAGGGCCAGGAGTTGGACTCGATGATCATTGTGAGTCCCTTCCAGCTCAGCTTATTCTGTGACTCTGTGATTCTGTGACCTCACGGCAAGCCCATTCCCAGCTTTCAAAAGCCTGTCAGATTGTATTTCCTCCACACATTCACTCATAGCAGTGACTTATATTTCTGACATATGGACAACACGCTTGGCTGTCCCAATAAAATATGTCTATGCCTTCCCATCTTCAGCAGGGACTGCAGGCATTTCCAGTGCAAGGCAGAGCTGCAGCAACTTCTGCCTAAACTAACATTTCATTTCCTTGCTACAGCTCACTTCTATTGTCATCACTTTCATGCCTCTAATTAACTTGCATCTGTTTCGTGTTTGAAGTTTGTAACACTTGCCCACTTTGGCTACAGTAGTTTATAACCCAACGCTAAACATATGTTTATGTTTACTGCACACTAGCTCCGAGTCCTTTGACTTAGCATTGTATCAGTTCATTATACCACTAATGGAGAACCTCTGAGACAGGGCTGAAGCTTAAGGGGCAATGAGTTGGGGAATCACTTGGAGGTGGTTGAAGTGGCCAGTGAGGACATGCCTGGCCTGACATCCAGAAATGTTGAGCACTTGCCACCCACCCTGTAACCACTGGGATTTTTAGCACCTCCAAACACGAAACCACAACAGCTTTCAGCAAAACTGTCATCTGGATCTTAAAGAAAAGACTAAAATCCGTTGCCATCTTTGCTCCAGAGGCCTTCAGCACATCCCACCTGCCTACAAACTAAGTACCCATTGACTTTGCAATAGGGCTAATGAGATCTTCAAAAGGATTTTAGAAGGCCAGGAGGGAGATGGGGCTGTATAACGTACCATATTACACATAGAATGTAGAGCATTTTGTTAGGTAATACTTAGCACCTGCCCTAGCTGTCAGGTGACAGGCTGGTGTTTTGGCACCAGCTGAGGTGAATATTAAGGTCCAGTTGGCCATTCAGACCAATTTTACATCCATTAGCATCAGTGAAGCTTCTTCTGTTTTCCACCAGACATGGTAATGATGCCAACATCTGGGTGAAGTAAGCACACCGCCTCTTCATGGCCAGAGCCATTAAGGTGATGCCTAGATAAATGTGTTTATTTTTCATTCAGATAACAGGATGCTCCTCAGAGCTCATAAGTATTTGCTTTCCCTTGCATTGCTATTATCTCCCTCATTGAGAACCGTAATTAACATCATTGATCATTTGTGTAGTTTGCCTTCTAATCTTTTTTTTGTGCTATGGCGGACTGAAACTGCAACGTACATTATGTCAATACAGGAAAAGTTATGTTTGATCTCTGCCTTTGCTCTGGTCCGATCTACATGGGAGCTGTGCATAAGCTGTTCCTGTGACACTCCACAATATTTTACACTGTCCCTCCAATTTAAAAGGGACAACCATGCAACAAAAGTGCCCTTGCTCATAACATTACCACCAGACACTTGAATTAGCTGCTTCCACTTTGCTCATCGTTTCTTGATGGGGATAGACAGCCAAATCCTGAGGTTCTTGTTGGAGCAAGTTTCTATCACCAAACCGTAGGGCAAGTGGCATGCAAATACTGCTGGGGACCCAGAGGGGAAAGGACCTTCCTCTCACTCTCTCTGCACAGGCACGGCTCTCAAGAGGTCATTTCAGACAGGACATTTTCTGCAAGAATGTGCTCCCCATCTGACAATCGAAAATGTCAAGAGTCTTCCTGTTATTGACTGCATACAGTGAGGATTAAATAAAGCCACAGCCATGACATATAAGGACATGCTCTCTCATAGAGCCTGAGATGCAGAAATCAGTGCCGTCTTGCTGGTCAATGCCACAAAGCTGCTTTGCAGCAACAGATATCTGACCAAGCATCTCCAGGGCTGCTGTTCTTCCTGTTCAGGAGAAAGCATCAGTTTACAGCCATCTACGGTCATTTGTTTTTTTCAGACAGCAAGAGCCACACAAATAATAGATTTACAATAATAAAATTTGTCCAGTAAATTGGCCCGGAAAGTAAAATCCTCTGCACAGCTTTTATTTTTTTTCTGACTTCCATATACCTACATAAGTGTGAGCACACACTGAGAGGCACTCTGTGAAGGGGCTCTGCTTTCCAAAGAGTCTCGGAGGAGAAAAGCCATCCCTGGCACGAGAGCCATCGCAGGACCTCAGCACTCTGGAAGTGCGGCTGGAAGGGCCATCAGCTCCTTCAACACCCCCCTGCAGAAAGGGCCATCATTAGAGTTCAGCCAAGCCTGTCACGGCATCACCTTATCAAGGACAATCCAGCCCAAAGCAACTAAGATCTGCTTCCCCTCTGTACCTGGCTGTGTGTGCCTTACACCTTTGGCTGCTTTCCAGTAAGAAGCAAGCTGGAAGAGAATCACCCCAGTTTCTGTTACATCCAGCTGCATTGCTTCCTAGCCGATTAGAAATCTGGAATGGGAAAGACTTCTTATTTCTTTTGTTTTGCTTTTCTCTCATCTTGTTGGCTAGGAAATGCCCAGACTGCTCCCTAATTTGGCATAAATTCAATGCACCTATTCTCAAACCTTCAGAGCAGAGAAAAATCCATTAAGCTCATTTCCATTTGTTCTAGCAACAAATCAGTATATGGAGACATGAAGAAAATAATTTTGAATTACTTTTTCCATTATCTGGCTCTTACTTCCTGCCATTTCCCGTTTGCCTAGCCTGGCTTCTTTATTCTCCTTGCATCTAGCCCATAGCAATTATCTCGATATCTAGGAAAAAGCATTAGGTTTTAAGATCTCAGGCTCCCTTTTGACAAAGGCTTTGCAATCCAGAGACACTAAGGGGAGAGGATTAAACTTCCATCTGTTTGCCTTGAGGGGGCAAAGCAGAGAAATCAGAGAGAGGTTTCACGAGATGCTTGTGTGATAACACTGCACGCTCGCTGGGCAGGAAAGTCTCAGGTAAGACGTATTTGCTTGAGACTCATCCCAGTCGCCAACTGGAACAGGTTCTTAAAAATTCGCTTTATGCCCAGCAGACTGGAAAGATTCCTTCAGGTCCCTTCCTCCAGAGCGTCTGCCTCTCTAGACCTGTGCCATCTGCAGCTGCAATTTTTCGGACAGCAGCGAGGAAGTGGCTCGATCCTGCACTCTGCTGAAGCTGGAACAGAAACACCAGTGTGGCTACAACCAGAGGGAGCAGAGAGATCCCACAGAGGAGCAATCCTGTCCCTTGTAGGGATGATCATCCCATGGCACAGACAGGGCAGTAGGTGGTAGGACCAACACGTGGCACCTGCAGCACCCCGATCCTGGGGTCACTGTCCCTAAGGAGAGGAGGTGCAGGAGCCATTGCAGCCTGGCCCCTGCACCCTGAGCTGGCACTGACCTTTCTGGGGACAGAGCTGAATGTGGCTGTGACTCAGCAGCCTCCTCTCCCTCACCGTGGCTGGTGACTAAATGTGTTTAGTCCCATTCTTCATGTTTTGGGGAGAACAAACATAAACAGACTTAGCAGTAATTGTTGCTATGTCTCTACTGTTTCCTCCTCTGACCTAGTAGGGGTTTTCCCACACGCTCATAATTCTAGACCAGCATTTTAAGTACTTTTTCTTATTTTTAAGAAATAGTGTGAACGTTTCTTGACCGGTGGGAAAAGAAGGAAGGAAACTTCAAAGAATTTCTGATTTGGTGCAGACTCTGGAGAAGAAGTTTCTCTAACCTGTGTGCAGAAGAGGGCTGGTCTGCTCTGGGCAGGGAGCTTTGCCACAACACAAAGCAGATTGCTTGCCAGCACCCTGGAGAAGTCCACATCAGCCCTGGAAAGATCAGTTGTAAGGATGATTTCTCTAAGGACATGGCCCAGGAACATGGTGCCCCTGGAAACAGATCTCCTGGGAGGAACATCGATGATCTCAAAGGCTGATCTGGAGAACTGGCTGCTGTCACACATCCTTGCCTGGGAAGTACATACCTACAGACCTATAGCTCCTTGCACGCACTTGTGCATAGTAATCCCATATTTGGGATCCCATTCCCACACCCCATATTTGGTGGGAATCTGTAGCTCATATCTGGAATGGACCTGAAAAGTTCTTGAGAGCTGAAGTCTTCTTCCCAGCTGGAGAACATATAGATTGGCCAGATGAAGCCGGGAGAAGAGCAAAGAATGAGTGTGTGGTCAGCTGGACAGGGCACTCAACTCGGGTTCTATTGGATATGTTGTTAATTATACAAAAACATTAAACAATTATAAAATAATTTATTTACTACCAATATAAAAATCAATTACATAATCCTCATCCTCAGCCAGAAGACTCAGATGAATTTATTTATGAATTTTATAAACACATATTCTTATGTATTTTTGAATATGTTTAACCCAAAGCTCACCAAGTCAGATGCATTCCTGAGAGATAGGAGACCTTTGGTCCAGCTTTCACTTATGCAATACCCAGAGGACTGTTTAGTGACAGCAATGGCAGTGACAGTGACAGTGCCCCTGCAAGGCAGCCTCACTCAGGCTGGCCCCAAGCACAGTCTGCCAGCCTTTGCAGCCTGCAGTTAGGTGTTAAATTCAAGGTATAGGCTTATCTCTGTGCTCTCTCTGCAAGCTGGCCTGGAAGCCAGGAGCTGAAATCTTGCTGCTGGACACCTGCCTGTGCTGTGCACCCAGCAGCTCCCACTGCTGTGCAGCCAGCTCTGGTGAAGGATTTGCCCCTCTCTGGGAGTTGTGAGCTTCAGGCGTGATGCCTGGTGCAGTGCCCATGAAACACAGCGCCATGAGGCCCAAATTCACCTGATCCACATGCTGTGTAATACAGCATCAGCAAAGAGCTGTATGCAATTGAGTTCAACCCCATATGCTTCCTCGTATTGGCTGCAGCCATCCCATCAGATCCCTGCCCAGTGCAGTCATCCACAGGCTGCAACAAAAGCCTTCATATGCCATGGGAGCACTGAAGGCGAAAAGCCGACTCATCCATGTTGTATTACAGTGCTGGGATAAATTCATCTGTTGCTGTTTCTGTTAATTTTGTATAGCATACATGGATATTTTCAGGGGAGAAAATAGCTTTTTGCATGCTCTGATCTTCCCTTTGTGTCAAATTCTTCCACCTTGGTCTGGGCAAAAACTCCCAGTGACTTTCTCTGGCTGTACTCCACTGTCCTGTTCTGAAACCCCATGTTTCACTGCTGCTACTGCTGCTCAACTGTACCAGACTTTTAGAAAGCTGTTGGTGAAACACTAGTAAAAATCAAGGAAAAACAGATTTAGTGTCTGTAAGTCCAGGTGGGCAACTGAGGAAAATGTCTGGCTGTGGAAGAAACCAGTGAGATAAGATACTGAAGTGAAGACCGGAAACTATCCCTGTATATTGTATTTCTGATTCATTTTCACTCAATAATATACATAGCAGATCCCTGTAATCTTGCTATTGGATGTTTGTATCCACTGTGACAAAAAAAACCACTGACAGCATCCCCAGCTGTGATTAAGTAGACACCAGGCCATCTGTCCTGCAGCAGCACTTTCCTCAAGAGCAGACAACTCAGGAATCCCAGTACTGGCAACTACATACTTACAAATTTGTCATTTGTAATGAAATACTCCGGAAACTATTTGTGAGCAAAGAGTTCCCAGGATATTTCATTACTCATTACAAACTTGCAAATTGCTCATGAATGATCAAATATTAATATGTAGATAGGGTGCAGTCCCAGAAGGGATCCACCGCTCTGATAAGAGATCAGCCGTGTTCAGCGGGCAGCGGCTCGGTGCTGCACCGGGCACTCCCGCAGACTCATCAATTGCCACTGTAAAACAGGGAATGTCGCTGAATGTTTGGCCATGTATTGAGGATTACTGGGGCACTATAACCTGCTTGCTCAGACGCTCGTAGGAGAAAGTCGAACGCTTCCCACGTGTGGAGACGCTCGGCTCCGTACAAAGGGCTGCTGGAGCCCTCGGGGCGGCGGGTGCGCTGGCTGCAGCACGTGTGCAGCCCCGAGGTGGAGCAGACTGTTTTTCTGATACCATGTACATAACACTCCACCCAAGCCTCCCTGTGTAAATAAAAAATAAAGTCAAATTATGCCAGTAAAGAGTGGATTACACTGGTCACTGGGAGTGCTTGTGTGTGTTCAGCCATAACCTATGATAAGGTGCTTGCCATAAAATTCCTCCTGGAGCCTGCAGCTCTCCTGGAAGCTGCAAGATGCCAGCAGAACCACCAGCATTTTGCTTCACCCAGTGGGGGCAGCAAGGGGGGCACTGAGGAATGGGTCAGAGTCCCAGAAGGCTGCACAAGTCCCTGGGGCCGTGGGAGTCCCTCTCCCTTGCAGGAGAAAGACAGGAGCACCGATTGCCACCAGATATGAGGAGACAAAGTTCAGTTCAAAGAGGTAAAGGGTGACAACCTTTCTACAGACAAAATTATCCCGCAGTCAGTAAAGCACAGCAGCAATCGGGACAGATAACAGAGCGAGTAATGAAGGCAGAGATTACAAAACTCCACAACCAATCCATCCCATAGCAAAAAGCTGCTGTAAAGCAATTTTAACCCAGCCTATAAACACAATTAGAAATGTTACACTGTGGTACAGGATGTTTTTTAAAACAAAAACACATGGCAAGTTTCATTGGCATTAAGATAAATAAATGTCCGAGCAGGTCCCAAATTTGGTGCATTTTTTACAAACAACAACAACAAAAAATTATTTCTGTCATCTGTTGATGCAGGAAAAAAAAAATGTTTCCAGCTTCTGATATAAAAGCTTCACAAAAAAATCACTTCCAAGAAAGTGTGTTTTATACTTTTCATTTATGAAGAGGAAGACCCCCACGTTTGGGCCTGTCCCATCCTGAGAGGAGACTGCTAGTCAGTGGAGGCTGGCAGAGGCTAGCTCTGCTCACCCACCTGCCAGTCCATCATGAGGGAACCACTCTCCTATCTGCTCTGCCACTGCCAAACAGTCAGGTGGAAGTGGGTAGGAAGAAACATAATTGTGGCTGTCCCCTACAGTCTCCTGGGGAAAAAAAATCAAATAAGGGAAAGGTTATTGTGGACTGATAACAGCTGGGGAGGCTGGGAATGATACCTGTTGCCAGGGAGAGTTTGCTCCGGCGCAGGCAGGGCGCCCTGCACCTCCGGCCCTGGGAGAAGAGGTTGAAGAAAGGCATCCAGGGGAGGGAGAGCCAGAGCAAGGACGTGAGATGAAGAGCTGCAGAGAGATTGCAGCCAGCCAGACTGGGACCCAGATGGCTGGAGGGGAGATTCAGTAAGGAGGTTTTGTGAAAAAACCATTGCATGTGTTCATGCAATTAAAACCCTGACCATCACGCACGGTGTGTGACAGAGGGGGGTCGTGGCTGAGGGCGCAGCTTTGGGCACTGGATAGACTTAGAGAGCTGGTCTTCTGCAGGCTTAGCAGTCATGTGATTTCTTGTGTGCAAAAGCGTAAAAGGTTTTAGGTGATGGAAATCTTTCGCAGAGAAATGTGGAAAAGAACAATCCTGTCAGCAGCCAGAGTGCTGCACAAGCATTTGTGTTTCTGCACTTTGCTGCTTTGTGCTTCCCTTGCTTGCGCCATGAAGACACTCCAGAGCGAGCCCAGGAGCAAGCCCAGGGTTCCTGCATGGAGGGGTGGGAGGATGGAAATGCACCATCTCACAGCTCTGAAAAACAGTCACGTGAAGCTGTGGCTTTGCCTGGGGCTCATGTGCCAGTGAGGTGCCTGTAAGCACAGGGCTGGTGTGGATTTGCCGGGGGGCATTGCTTTGGGAAGTTAAAATGGGCATAACTTCAGAACCTATAAACCATGCCCCGTCCTGAGCACAGTCTCACCATGCAGCAGGGCCAGCACCCCGCACAGGAGCAGCAGTCCTCCTTCCCTTTGCTCTGTCGGGGTGCTCCTCCCCACGCCGCCTGCAGAAAGGGCCAGCTGCAGCCTAGGACAAGGCTCTTGAGCCAGGTGAGGTGATGCCCTGACAAACACACATCCACACTAATTTGGCCCCTGAACTGTGTCCAGCATGGGCTTTTGCTCCCCCATCACCAGCCACAGCCAGGGCAGCCGGGTCACTGCTCAAGGGAAAACACCGACTCGATGGCCACCAGTGCTGTGACTGTGACTGAAGGCTGGCATTGACTCTCAGTTCCCCTCCATGCTTTAGCAAAGCTCCCCCAGAGCCTGCTGCAGCTCCTCAACAATGAGCCCACTGCGAGAGCAGGTATCCAGAGTAGAGCTCAGCAAAGCCCTGCCAGCAGCGGGGACAAAACAACCCCTGGGACCGGAATGAATTATGCACAACCTTAAGTATTTGCAGGATAGAGGCCTTAGTTCACTGGGTTAAAATACCAGAACAATATAAAACACCTCTACCTCTGGAACCCACTGCACTTCATAAAAATGCTTGGGACCCTGCTGGAGCTAAGCCATTGTCGATAGCCATAAAAAATTGGTTAATAAATCTTCTTCCACTGATGAAATAGCTACTTCACAGCCAGAACTCAACAAATTGAGCATTTCAAAGCAACCTGCTTGACACAAGCCCTGATTTGCACACCAATACAAGCATCCCCAGCCTGGGCAGGACCCTGAGCCTGCACTGTTCCTCCCTCCCCATTGTCACAGCCAAGTGCCAGGAGGAGATTTAGTGCACCAATATTTTCCTCCCAAGTG
Source organism: Mohoua ochrocephala (assembly GCA_013398855.1). Taxonomy (NCBI): domain Eukaryota; kingdom Metazoa; phylum Chordata; class Aves; order Passeriformes; family Acanthizidae; genus Mohoua; species Mohoua ochrocephala. Next base: position 769,462 of record VZTA01009573.1, read on the forward strand.
ACAAGAAGGGGATTTACATCTGCAACCTGCAGGCCTTTGGAGTGAAATGATCCCAAAAGCAGAGACTAGGCTGGCACTCAGCAGCCACGCTGGCTACACCACTGGCACTGCCGAGGTGACAGTCCCCTGCCCTCCAGAGCCTGTCCCAGACAGATGCTAGAAGTTCATCATAGTGCCACTTTACCTTTTTTTTGGTTGGAAAACATGTAAAAATGAATGTTAAGAGAAAGGCAAATGCTCCTCGCCTTGCTGCTCCACAGATACTATCCTGAAAGTTTAATCTAATAGGTAAAAAAGCAATTACAGGAGAGACTCCATTCTTAACAAGCTGTCACAAGTCAGTATTTTTTAAATGCAGCCGATACCCAAGGGGAGTGAAAACTTACATTTCACTCACTTTTCCCAACTGCACGGCTGTTGATATATTTAAGTAGTGTGATAACTAGAAAGAGAAAAATACTCTAACATTTTGGTTTTAATAAAAAACTTCTTAAAAATTGAGCCACTCTATATTCATGCCAGTGTGGTTTTTTATGAAGTCGGGGCTCACTTGTTCTCTTCTTTTCTGCCTACAGGGAAAAGAGCAGGGCTCAGCTGGGAGGCAGGACCTGCTTCCAGGTAGAAATACTTATTCCGTGAAAAGTTGCATTTAAATATTGATGTTTCAACGGAACTTACTATTCGCTTAACCAAATGTTACAGATTTGCCTAGAGAATCACAACGGGGAATAAAAAGCACATTTTTAGACCCTTTTAGCAACACCGAATGACTTAGAAACAATGATGAGCAAATCCTAAATTTTTCAAATCCATGTGATTCGTGGCTCAGATTTCCTGATAAGTTGTTAGGATTTGGGTTTGCAAGACAGGTGTTTGGCATTTCTAACTCCCTGCTCCCTTTAGGAGACATCAAACCCAGCGTTAAACTCCTGCGGTCTTGAAAGTTCAAGTCAAGGTGGTTTTTGTTTTGCTTTTCCCCCTGAAGGTCAGATCAGGATTGAATCCTTTTGTCAAGGTTGGCTGGAGAGCAGAAGGCTCTGTTAATCTGCAGGCACTGCGGCTCCCTCCTGGCTTCCTTCCCTTGCAGTTTGTTTTACTTCAGGATTCACCCCCTGGGATTGTAAAGGCTGCAGATGAGGGTTAGAGGTGAAACAAAGAAAATGAGGTTGGGTGTTTATTTAGAGGGAGCCAGAATTCATAATGTTGGAGACACTGGGCCCCTCCCAAGAGATAACCGTAATTTACCAGCGCCTCTCCACCACTTGTTTTTTCCCCAGAAATAAAACATAGTGACAGATCCAAAATACTACTTCCCCAAGTAACTCCTAGAACCAAAACAAGGAGAGTTTCTTTCTGCAAAGTGACCAGACAGTGGAACAATACAAATATGCTTCCAGTGATCTCCACGTGGGAAAGCATCTGAAAAAAGAAATAAAGGCAACTTTGCCTCCTTCGGAGACTTTCTTTTTTTATTCACTCGACCTGTGCCTTATGGTGTGGGGTTTTTTGACAGTAGTTGTTTTTTTTCTTGGTAGATAATCTTCTTATCCCCTCCCTTTTCAATGAGAAGGCCAAATTTTGCTTTCATTTATTCACTGTGGAGCCCCACTGACTGGTAGCTAACAGGCACATCCCATCCCACAAAGGCAGCCTGGTGATACATTTTCCCTTCTTCATACCTTGTTTTAATAATCACAACAGCAGCAAGAGAAGGAGCAGATGCATCCATTACACCTAGGGAAAAACCTTGCTCTTTTCCCAGGCTTTTTTGGGTGTTTGGCCTCTAGGGCATCATCCATTTGCAATGAGATCCCTGGATTTACAACAGAGCAAGTGGTTGTACAACAAAAACTGGATTCCGGGGTCCTGATAAGAGACGACAAGCATCCTGCGACCAGAGCCTGACCAGTCACCCCACCGCTAATCTGGTTGAATCAGCTGACGTCAGTGGTTTTATGCTAAACACACACCGGGGTGAAAAATGAAAGTCGCGCTCGGCTCCGGCAGCCCAGCTCCAGCGCTCTGCTACCAGAAGTGGCTGCTTACTTTCAAGCTCTCCGCACAGCCTGTAATCACTCAATATTGAAACCAGATTTACAAGCTCTTTAGAGGAGAAGTTTGTGATTTCCAAAGCAGACGCATTTGGTATTTCAGAAAAAGGTCAAGCCCCCTGTGGAGTAAGGGGTTTTTAATAGAATCAGTTCAGCAGGAGTTAAGAGGAGACATACCAACCCAGCGGCTCGCAAAGCCAGGAGAGGCAGAGACATAAGAAAAGCCACAACCATTATTGTTTTGAGGAAAGAATCAGAGAAAGAGAGAGGCACGGGGTATGCTAAATTAAATCTTGGACATTTGATTTCATTTATTCCAATCCGAGAGACTTTCTCAGTTGGAAATAGAGAGGGCTGTCCTCCTTACGCTCCCAGGCTTGCAGGGGTTTCAAAGAAAGGAGTGTTTGTTATTGTCTGCAGGGGAAACCTGAGAGTGCTTAGAACAATGGCAAATCCAGGCTCTTAACTCAAATGCATTTAAAAGGATAGCCTTCGATTACTGTCTCACCTCTTCAGCCTCCAGCCTCTGGCCAGGCTCTTCAGCTATTAATATTTGTTGCCTCGGCTGGGCGAGGTGGTTGCCTGGGACTGCCTTGTTTCGTGCTGGTACAGCACTCAGCAGCCGGGAAGCCCAGGGAACATCACTAACGACCCTGACTGGCACAGGAATACAAGTTTTCTAAATAGTGCTGAGGCCTGCAGGCAATATAAGCAGCCACTACAGAAATACTAGCAATGAAGCTGGCTACTGCTTACTCCAACGCCCTTTGGACTCTGCAGCCAGTAGTTTCAGTGAAAAGATTTGGAGCTCATTCCATAACTCACATAGCTGCTGCCAGACAGACACCAGAGCTCGTAACACAATTTCCTGAATATAAAGGCTTTAAAATAATTGGAAATCCAGATTTCATACTGTCCCGGTTTTGGCTGGGATAGAGTTAATTTTCTTCTTAGAAGAAAGCTTGGAAGACTCATAGCCCAGAAACTCCTAGGCCATATCAGCTACCACATCTAAACTCTAAGTACCACACCGGGTAACAGAACAACCCCGGGAGATGGCAGCTGCTAACCCGAGCCCCAGCCCCAGCACTCATGACTGCAGGGGATGGCAAACAAGCTCTTTTCTTCTTTAAAACATCTCCACAGCAAGGGGCCAATTAGAGCGTCCTGGCCTTACTACCCTTTAAACGGCAAGCATAAATAGGCCCTTACGTATTCAAATCAGCGGCAAATGAGCGGTGACGGTCACAGGATGCTTAAATGACTATACAACATGCTCCCTCTGATTGCCGGAGAAGGCACTTAAAAGGTTTAGCCATCAGCTCCTCGAACTTGTCTAGTCATAGTAACTACTGGTGCAGCTACAGACGGTATTTCAGGTTTGTCTCTTCCAGCATCGAGTTCCCACTCAGCCATTCCCAAAAATAATACACTTGGCAGAGCAGACAACTGCCCTAGATTTTCAGATCAGTGCAAAGGAAGGGCAGAGCTCTTATAGGAAAGCAGCACTTCGAAAGGTCAGCCAGAAGACCACAGGCCAGATTCCAAGAGAAGTTGTGGCCACGTAATTTCTTAAACTTCAGCAGCAGAAAGAGGTAGAAATCAGAGGATATACTTCTCTGCGTTAAAAGCAATTCTCCAGGCACTTGGAAGAAGTAAGAAGGGTCAGCAGCTTGAGGTACACAGATGAAACCAATCCTTCTAAACTGCGCTTTAATAGTGCAAACATGGGCACAGTGGGACCTCGGCATTCCCGAGGCTCTCACTGCACTTGGCCCATGAGTGTTTAACTGTAGGGGTAAGTTTGCAATATCAGCGCCTCTGTTTGCACAGCCAAGTGACCAACTTATCTCCAACAACAACCCTACCACATCGTTTAAGTGTACTTTCAGGAACACGAGCCTGTGACTTAGAGGGGCAGGTTTGCCTTTGCATTTCAGGCTGCACATCCCAAAGCAATCTACCACAGCAAACGGCACACGGGATGAGAGCACTGCCGCAAGGTTGTTGTAATCCCGTGCGTGCCATCCCCTTCTCACTCCTGGCACCAGTAGGACCTCAACCTCACAGCCAGAACAGGAGGCAGAAGCATTAGTAAAGCTTCTTAAAACGTAGGTGAATAGTAGACTCCTGCCAAATTTTACCTTCTGAAGCAGCATTTTGGATGCTTCTTTCACCATGATGTGCCATCAGCCTTTTAAGCAAGTATACTTTAATTACTGCAAAGTCTAATAAAGCAAGAAAAATAAATACAATAAATTCCTTAAATAATCCAGAGGTTGGTTGTTTTTAGCAACTAAGCATTGAATAAATGAAATGATCGAGTGAAGCCAACTAGCACAAGGGGTAAGGAACAACTAAGTGCACAAATATTGGCCAGGAAGAATAGCCACCTCTGCAAGAACAGTAAAAGGAGGAGGCAGAGATTAAAGTATTCTGCTGTTTCTTCAGTCCCACACAAAACTAGGAGCATATGATACTTAGTTACATGATAGAAGAGCAAGGCAGATGCTTTCCACCGTGCCCAGAGGGGCTATAAACAGAAAAAAACCCAACAACCAAACCACAGCTGAATAGGCAGTGCGGTTTTGGGGTTTCTCTCTCCTCCCCCAAAAAAATTTGGGTATAAAAGGTACAAAAGGAAAACAGATCATAGAAACAAGAATTGTGAGACAAGGGAGGAAAACCAGCTCTAAAGAATTAGGAGTCACTTTCTGACACATTTTGCACAAAGGAAGTCTTTCTTCATTAAGAGAGAGGAAGAAATAGTTATCTCACAAAGCTTTGGAAGAATTCACTGAGGTTACGAACAAAATGCAACAGAGGCAAGAATTGAAGATGTGGGTTCACTGCTACTTGAAGTATAAAACAATAAAGCTGCCACCTTCATTCTCGAATAACCACCTAAAAATTCCTTCACAGAGTAGGAAGAGAGTCTGCTTTCAGAATCTAATTTTTATGCATGGCATTACCATGCACACCTTGATTTGTTTTCCACTATCACCCACAAGGAAACACGTTTTCCAAAACAAAAGTCACAAGCAAGTTTCAGACAAAATATATATATTTTAAAAAATCTTTACAATAAGTCAGGAAACATAGGAGCTTGCATACAGTTTATTATAATAACTCAGTTCTCAGCTCCCTACAGTTCAGATAACCCTGGTGACAGTGTTTACAACTTCTAATTTTTGCTTTCACAACTCTGAAGCAAACAATAACATTTGAGTGTATTTTACTCTGTGCAAATAAGACAACTTTTGGAATCCTTCAGAAGAAATATCCAAGATTCTGTTTTGCAGAGGTCCTTTGTTTCTCAAAGATGATTTATGAGAGTTTTTGTTTCAAGATAAAGTGCTCCTGTCCAGCAGAACCCAAAGGCCTTCAAGAGTTCAGAGAGTAAGTTTAGCTCAGATTAAAAAATAATTGGTCATACAAATTCCAGCTTCCCATGTCCGCTGTACATTCCCCAGTGGACTAGTGAGAGAATTTTATCATTGCTGAGGTCTGAATGTCTCATTTTATCACAGGTCATGCAGCAGTTCTCGTGACCAGTCACAGGCACCATGCATTCCAAGTCCAATTTTGCCACCTGCCCTTTTTTCGAATGATGTCCATGAAAACTATAGTGCAAACGAGAGAGCATTTGCTGTCGCTGATCTTGCAGTCTCTTGTTTTCACTCCTGAGCATCCTCAAGGCCAGCATGATGAGGAGCACCAAGATTAGCCCACCAGCTATAGGAACAGCAATTACAGCTGCCCTGAACCACAACTCTTTCGAAGAAGTCAATTCCTGCACCTTGGTGATGAGATTCCTGCTACTGTCATGTTGATATCTGCTCCCTTGTCCTGCAAAGGGGAAAGATGTAGAGCTTATTTCAGGGTTTATATATACACTGTTTCACATCTAAGCAACTCCCTTAAATCCCACGCTGACAAGTTTAAGGAGCAACTGCTATATTCTGCAGTACATACAGAAAATACCCCTGTAAAGAAAACAAAAGAGTTTCTAAGTCTGCTTATAACACGGAATTTCTTACCCCAATAGCCAGTTTAACTAGGAACACCACTGCCACTGATCTGTAGAAGCCATGGCAAGATGGCAAGAGAGACTTCCAATATTAATGCACATATAAAAGTTAATTGGCTGAGATGCTCGCTTGCATCCAGCCACCCTCTTCTCCCTCTGGTGTCTCTACTTACATTAACAACTAAAACAATAACAGCAGATGCACAAGGTTTTGACTGTTGCTGGCCCGATGGCCAGAAGAGGGGTTTCACTGAAGCTTTATTGCCCTACCTGAAGCATCGCCCCTGGAAGGAGACAAAACATCATGCAGTCCTCTGTAATTGCACATATCTTCATGACAGCATTCCAACGTGGACATGATGGTGGTGCCAGAGTGGTTTTGTGCTTGTTTGGCTTGGCAGATCTCAGCTGTGCTTGCAATAGAGTCCAAGCAGCCATGAGTAAGTGGGGAATGTGTATTCTGAGGATCGAGCAGTCTGGAGAAGCAGGCGCTAAGCTCAGATTTGCACATATAGCCGGTTGCAACACAGTGTGCAGCATCACAGTAGCATCTGATTTCACCTAAAAAACAAAAATTGTGCAAGAAAGGTGAGAATTTGGTCCTCTCAGGACACATCACCATATATCCTTACTAGCCACAAGCATCGCACAACCAAACTCAGTGCCAGTTCTGAGGTGCTTCTCTAGACTGCAGATCCACAAAAGCTGGGGTTGTTTCCTTCCCATCGCTGTACAGTGCCTACCTCGCTGTAGCCTTAATCCCTGCAAATGCCTCGGGGCACTTGCTTTAATGACTAGTACTACAGTCCTTTGAATTAAAGCAAGAGCATTTCACTAAAACAGGGACTGGGGGAGGGCTTGGGGGGGAGGGAAGGTCACAGTGGCTTTTTTTCCCAAGGTAAATAACTAACAAGACCATTTTATAGCTACTTCCACTCGCTGTCAGCAGTTGCATTTAACCACATTTAAAGTGAAATACCAGTTCTAAAAGCAACACACGCTTTCAGTCTGAGAAGAAAGTCATATCTATGTTTTAACCATTACTCCAGAAACAGCATTCTATTTTTATAAAAGTAACATTTCTTTTAACTGGGCATAAGCACACAGCAAAAATATCATATTTAAATATTTATGTGACAAATGAAAAAAAATCGGAACTGCTGAATTGTTTATTACCTCTCAATACTGCGCCAAAATTTAAAAGGTTTAACTAACACCTTATAAAGCTATTAGCTAGAACCACTACCATCTAAGTCTCTCAGTCAGGAAGGTTTTACTGTGTGAAACTGAGCAACTATTTGTAATTTCTCCAGAAAAAGAAAATCTTTAACTAGTTATTCACGAAAGAAGGCTTTTTAATCAGTATTATGAAACAAAAAAAGTTCCAGTTTATAATTATTCTGTTCACCAGAGACAATGACTCTCAGCTCAAATGTAAAGTTTTTTAATGGAGTGAAACTGCAAGGCTAAAGGCTCCCCCTTGCCTCTCCCCAGTTTCACATGCAATCCAACATGCAGTAGAAAAGAGGAAACACTTAGATTGAAAATCCTCTACCGGCTCTACGAAAAATCTCAGGAAACCTCAAAAATTTCTGAAGGAAGTGATAAAAAAGTTCCCTTCATAAAATTCTTCATTTTGCGCTCTCCAAACTGCTCTGGTATGAATTAAACATGTCCTGTGCTGTAGCGAAAGCTTACTCTTTCTAGGCAAGTTGCAACTCAAACATAATTCAGTGTGCCATCGAGCCAAGGTTTAAGAGGAAGCCAGACTTCGGCAAAAACCTTGGAAGAATGGACTTAAAATTACTTCTGGTGTGCCTACTGTACTTGCCACCATAGCAGGACCAAGGCTTTCAAAGCTGACAGAATCTTCAGATGTCTTTCTTCTACCGTCTGCACTTCAAAAATCAATCTACAGGCTTCCCTGCTTCCACCCCTTCTTATGATGTTACCTACCACCTACACTTAAAAAAAACTGTTCTGAAAGATGTTAAAAATCATCCCAAACAAGTTAGCTTCCCCTCGTCGGGCTACCTTAATACTTTCCCCAAAATGCTACTGCAGAGGCTCCAGGCCTTGAAGTTCCCGCTGCTCTTTAATAACTCCGCTTAATAGAAGCCAAATGATGGAGTGTCTCACTGTCTCCAGTCCAATTCCCTTGGGCTTTCAGACCAAGTAACCTAATTTTTCATGAATTCACACTCACTGTCATCCAGCATGTTACAGAAAAAAAGACTCAATCATTTTCTAAGCATTCTATACAAGATCTCCCTCCATCTCCTCTGTAAAAAATAGTTTTCATAACTTTTGCACTGTATGAGGGTTAAAAGTAAGATGCAAACATGGCACAGTACCAGAACTGACAGTTCTTTCATGAGTTTCAGCACAGTACGGAAAAAAGTGAAATAATACACATATTTTCACTTTAACTGCTTATACAATCACGCTCAAAAATCTACATTTTATTGCCCTTAAGACAATCTTATAAACAAAATCTGACAGGCTAGTCATCAGGTTAATTCAACTGCTTTTTAATTAAAGCCACGTTTTCTGTGAAACAGAATGGACTTTGTATTACTGTATTAAAACTGTATTTCTGTCAATTCATAAAGTTTCTTCCTGTGCTATGCAAAAGGCCAGAAAGGGTATTTAGTATTTTGAAACAGTGAACAATGCCCTTCTGTTCCCTCCTCTTTCTTGTTACTGTATGTAGCTATTAAAGAAAAATGTCTGCTTTTAGTCAAGATGGCTACAGGAGAGACTGCAGGCTTCTCTTAAAGCTTTTGAAGTCAACAGCAGCCAGAAGTCTGTGATCCCCTAATTATATCATTATCAGGCACATAGTTTCAGTATCTGCGACTTCACATCACTCAGTCACTCCCTGTTCTGCCCGCTTTGATGGGGCCAGCAGGCTCCCCCCTGCACGCTGCAAGGCTGTTATTTAGGGTTAATTACAGCCTTCCTTCCAAAATAAATAAATACCGTCGCACATCACCACCACGCTAACTTATCCTTTACCCTCCTCCCCGGAGCACGACGATTACCGGCAGCCAGCGGGTCGCCTCTGCCCCGGGAGGGCGCTCCCCGGGCGGCCAGACCACAGCCCACAGCCCCCAGAGCCCCCGCAGCCCACAGCCCCCAGCGGGCGGGGACAGGGCCGGGCGCGGCCGCCCC
>VZTA01009573.1:785275-798395 GCA_013398855.1 Mohoua ochrocephala
GGCGCTCCCGGCCGCGCTCCCCGGGCCGGCGGCGGCTCAGCGCGGGCACCTCTTGCCCTCTGCCGGCAGAGCCGGCCCTAGCAGGGACAGCCGGGGCCTCTCCCGCAGCGAGGAACCTGTCCCCTGCTAGGTCAGGGCGAAAGGGCGCTGGGTGGAGGTAGGGGATGACGCGCCTGCTGCAGGCGTAGCGATGAGTAATCCCATCGCCAGAAGAGTAAGAGCGGTGTGCGTACACCGGGACTCACTTCAGCATCTACCCCCAGCCACATCCTGCACACAGGAGTTAACATCCAGTATTCAGCCGTCACCTTCTGAAACATCCATATAAAGGTGTTACATGTCAGAATTTATAAACGGTACCTAAAAAGTCAAGCACCACCTATCAGATCTGAGTTATCAGGTGTCCAGAGATAAGGTATGGCAAATATTAGGAATTTGCTTTAGATCCCAAGCACGAGAAACCATTAGTTACATCCTGTCACAGCATAATGTGCACATGGGGGAGGAGAGCAGACACTGGACATGGGGAAAAAACCCTGGAAACTGAACATCACTTTAGCAAGACAGAGCATACAGTTCAAGTAATATTTCTTACAGGGAGCTGTAGTTTGGTTATAGGACATAACACAAAACAGTCGTGTTTGCCAGTGAAACCAGAGCCTCTTTTGAATGAGCCTATGGCCTAAGCAAGAGTCTCTGGCTCATATTTACACATGCGAGACAGACTGTCCATGAGTCTGAACACAAACGCCAGTTCCTTGGAGGACTTACCCTAACTCTTGGAGGACTTACACCCAGCAGTCAAGCCCTGGGTGCTCTGCAGGGCCTGAGGGCTATGTGAGGCTGTTCTCCACTCTTGCAAATCTATTGTCAGCAGCCCCTTCACAACAGCAGCTCTAAAAGCTTTTGATGCAGATTAAGAAACTCTCCAGAGATACATTACTTCGTGTTAGTCAATTTTTATTGCTCAAACTCTGTTTTCTGAGTCGCATATTTCAGAGCCAAATGCCAGAGATGAGGCAGTCAATGCAAGTCAGGAAAGCCTATACACATTGTAACAGACTGGAGTCTCAGCTACTTAAATAGGCAGCACTCTGCCAGATTACACCAATCTCCAGCTCTGACAGACATTTGCAAATACAGTAGAAAACACTGAAGGCGGAGCTAGATCTCAGAGCAAGAACCAGCAGTTTCAAGAAGATGGATATGTATCTTAATGAGATTTTAATAGTTCAGCCCCAGAAACCTGCTGTTTGAAATAGAAGGCAGCAAAATATCTAAGCACAGATGTGCAATAAGAATAAAACCTTAATTCTCACTTTACCACGAAGAGGAGAAGGGACAGAAGTATTTGTGAGAGGGGACATGAAGAGCTAAGTCAGTAAAGGCTGTGGACTCACTTAAATTCTAGCATGGGAGCAGCATGGCATGGCGTGCTCCAAAGGGAGAGCGTGGAGACTTCCCTGCCCTGGCCCTAGGGCAGGATCAGTAAGTACATCAGAGACAGCTTGTAATTGTGATAACTGTGAGTCAGAATAATTGTTAAAAGGACAAATAACAGGGCAAGGGGAGCCGCAATGAGCTTTGGCAAATATGTAAGAAGCTGGAGGCATTCAATATCTGGGATGCCAGGCAGGGCAGCATCTGAAGACACAAGCCCACCACCTCCGGTGGGTTTAACCAGGGAGGGTGAAGGTAGTGATACCCTCAGCTTTCTACCAGCCCTCCTTGAGAGACTCCCACCCTTGTGACAGGGACTGCAGATGGGATCACCCATCCCTAACATCTGCAGCCTGGCACTGAAGCACCCAAGGAACAGGTTTGAGCACCCTCTGACTGAGAGGATAATCTCAGGCAGAGGAGGAGGATGCACAGCTTGTTGCCAGTAACACCTCAAGAAGCCACAAGGGTTCATCTGTAGGAGCACTGTGAGATCAAAGGCAGATCAGGCAGAGGAAAGGATGGGTGGAGAGAGCAATGTAGGCAGAAAGTGATACCAAGTGCAACAGAAATTCAGATTCCTCACCATCTAGCCCTCAGAGGCAGCGAGGGGGCAGGGAGGCTGAGTTCAGAGAGCTGAGAGTCCTGGAAGGGGGAAGAAGTGTGGCCCCTGTGTTTTCATAACCACAAGTGCAAGACATTAGAGTTACGCAGGACTAAAACAAAATTGCGAAGCCTCAGAGTGAGAAAGCAGTCCTGATTATTCTCAAAGCACTTTTTGTAAGGAGGAGTATTATATAGCAGAGTGGGATATTAAACCAAGATGTTCCCCACAGGTTGCAAGGCAGTAGTGAAACACGAGAGTTAAACACACTGGAGGTGGGGAGCAGGAGAGTGCTGCCCAGAGTCCCAGAGCCAGCGTGGCTGGGCAGCCACCCCCAAGCCTTGCCACCAGCCCCCAGATTCACACCTCTGCAATGCAGAACAGAGCCAGTGCTGCCTCTGCCAGGCTGCCATCCTCTTCCTCTACCATACCTCCAACATGCTGCTCTTCTGCTTTTTTGTGTTCAATGCTGTTACATGTTTAGGGAGGAATCTTTTTTCTTCATTTTGACAGAAAGAAGTTAAAAAAGGAGGTAGCGAGTGTTGCCATCTGAGACTCGAAGGGAGCTTCAGAGGTGAAGTTCCAATGCACCAAAGCAATGAAGAGGCTAAATCATGGCCTTCAGCAAATGTACCAATCTGCCACCGACTGTGAACAGGCTGGCCAACTGCTTTGTCTTATCTTTTTGGCCTTTGATGCTCATGGCAGTGCAGTGCTGCCCGTGGCTGCTGCAGCCTTGTCTGGCACATCCCCCTCTCCCTGCAGCAGGTCTATGACCACCTCCTTTTTTAATCAATTCAATCATAACCTAGTTTTCACTTTTATCTTCACTATCGAGTGCTAATGAAACAAAACTCTATCAATCTCTCTAAAGACACATTCAGACTGATATTAAGTGTGTCTCTTTAGGTCTGCATGGAGAGCCTGGCAGGAAGATTGATAAAGCATAGAATGTCCTTTTCCCTCCTAAGGGCAGATTTTAAACACATCTCATTCCAATCAGGGGGGTGACATGAGGGCTGGTATTAGGAGCCCAGTTAAGGGAAACTGGCTCTGAACACTTAGCAACTGAATGGCTATTAGCATGATAGAAATCAGACTCAACAATCTGCATTAATTAGTATCCCTGTTGTTAACCCTAGATACATGCATTTCTCAATAAATACAGGTAATATTCATCTGAATTGCATTCCCATGAATAAAACTGGACTCGGGCTCTGTGCCAAAGGAAGGTACCTGCCCTGTGAGATGCTGTTTTCAGAGCAGGGCTGGCAGAGGGGGACATTGGCAGCACCTCTGCCCTGTGCTACGTCCAGCCAGGACCATTTCATTTAACTCAATTTCTTTGCCTTTCCCGAAACCCTCGGGTTAAAACAGCATTGGCTAAGTCATGACACAAGTGCCACTTGAAACACTTCCATCTCCAGTAGCAGGAGGTAACACTTGATTCGGGTCTGAGGAGCCTGGTGCAGGATTTCTCTGCCTGTTCCCTGGCAGCTCTGCCTGTCCGAGCGGCGAGGAGCTGAGAATAACTGCCCACCAGCTCCATTGGGCTGCTGGGCACCCATGTACATCCCTGCTCTTCACACACGGTCAGAACCAAAGTTGCTCAAGATCATCCCTACTAACATGCTCTTCGAGCCTCTCCCCAAAAACTGAGCTTCCCTTTACCCGTCGCTCACACTTTTTTTGCTGTGTTTACACATGAAGCTAGAAATCAGCGACAGCGAGAAGAACCGAGCTGTTGAACAAAGTGAAGTGGAGTGAAAACTGGCCAAAATGGAGAGGAGTCCAAAAAGCTAGCAGGGAAGAAGGATGAGAAATGAGCCACCCGAGTGAAGAGCAGTGAGCGGATCTGAGCACAAACCCCGCAGTGAGAAAAGCTGGTCCTGGCACTCTGCTGAGGGAACGAGGGGTGACGTGCCAGGAAAAAGAGATGTGGTAATGAAGGCTAAGGACATGCTGACTGACGGGCATTGGCACTGCCAAACACCCACGTGTGAAAAATTGTCCTCACTGTCCCCTCTACTGGTTTGCAACTTGACAAGCCTAGGAGCCCAGCTGGCACTGAGGAGGTGCTTGGAAAAACTGGGGACAAGGAGTAGGTACAGGGGAGCACAAAGATGAGGTGCACCTGAAATTTGAGGAGCAGATATTTGGCAGGAGGACAGAAGCCTTCAGGGACACTGTGTAGGACAGTGCTGTCAGGATCCCCCTCTCAGCTGAGGGGGCCCCTCTATATCCATCTTGGCAAATCTGCCACAGCGATCATACTCAGCTGCTCCCCAGCAAGTACCCTGCTCCAGAAACAGATCATTATTTCCAGGATGCCAAGCTCAGAATTTTTCACTGTGCCCAGAAAACCTTTCTCCCCATGGCCTACTCCATCCCTGACTGTCCTGCAGGAACACTTGGGTGAGGAATATCTCACCGTGGCTGACTGAGTTTTTCCTTTCTGATTTCAATGACGTAATTAGGAAAGCACAAATGACGTGGCTTTTTGAGAAGGCATGCTTCTTCCCTCTTTGCTGGCACATCTGGAGCAGTCCTTCTCACTACATTTGTGTCAGAGATTTACTTCATTTGTGTTGAAAGAAGGGGTTGTCAGAAATCTGAAAATGGACACTGAGCCAGGGTCCTACCTTAATCCTTAAAACTACACAGCTGCCTCAGACTCCCTCACACAGATTGCTTAAAAATGTGGTGGTATGCAGTGACTTACCACCATCAACCAGCAGGCACTGGCAGATAGTGCATCAGGAGATACCTTCAGCTTATAAAGTATGTTTCTTCTAGAAGATCCCTAAAGCCCAGCATTAAAAACAGTCAGCAAAAATGATTAATTCTCATGATATTTGATTACAAGACCTGCTTTTTCTCCACTGTGGTACAGGTGATGATCCTGAATAGAAATACACATGCCAGTTCTGAAGTGAGAGAAATAAATGTTAATTGATTCTCTATAAATTGGGAAACACGTAATTCTGTCACCAGCCTCCATGGTTCTTATCACAATATTAAACTTCACTGGACCATTGCCAAAAACAATCCTACAGCTGATTCAGAAAGCAGAGTAATTCATTCACGAGCTTCTTATTTCCTCCAAACTCAGTGATTAAGACTGGGATCTGTCAGGGGAACTTGACGGTGCTAAGCTCCCATGTGCCAGAGAAACACTCATATACTACCACAGGGTGATGGTTACAAACCAGGTCTGAATGTGGTGGACACAGGAAGCAGAGACAGTGGTCAGTAAAAGCCGTGCAGCACCTGCAGCCAGAATGAGCCGGTGAATTTGCACACCCAGCAGTTAACACTCATTCAAGTGTCCCCACTGGAAAAAATCACACTTACTTCAACAGATGGTTTTCCCTCAGCAGAAGGCAGTGTCCTGTGGACAGTGCTCCACTGCAGGGGTCCAGTCGACCTCCACACAAAGACCTTCTCTTCGCCTGGCTTTCCCTTGAACAGTGCTCTTACAGAAAAATCTTTAGGAAATACTAGGCATATCCCTGTAGAAATCATCAGAGACCATCCTGTTTGACCCTCTAAGGATAGACGAAAGGAACAGAAATTAACCATATTTCTCAATCTATCTTCAGAAGTATTCAGTTATGCGAAGTGCTGCCCTACCCCATGCTAGACTCTTGCTCCAGTGCATAAAATAACGTGTGAGACTTGTTCAGCATCCAAAATTGAAGTCATCAAGTTCTACAGATGTTGAAAGTTCATGTATAATCATCTAGAAATGACAACTATAGGCAACTATAAAGTATCATGGCATACATAATCACTTCAGAACCAAAGAAAAATAAAAGTAACAGTTGACTAAAAAAAACCAACACAATGCAGTCAGAGCTGCTTATTCCTTGTCCTACCTGCCAAGGACACAGAAAAACTTATGTTTCTTGCAACAGCCCTCTATATATTTGAAGATTTGTATATTGCATGTTCCCCTCTTTCACCCTTAGGCTGCCCCAGGCTAAGCTACCCCTGTTTTTTCAACCCTCTCTGTCACATCATGTTTTGGACATCATTGTCCTTGTTCTCCTCCAGATCCTTTCCAAAGTGCAGTCTACAAACACAGACTCCACACTACACCTCAGACCGTCCTTGCCTGGTTTTGCAGGCTGGAACATAGCATAGACCTCTGAATTTGCTGTTTTTCTGCAACAGCAACACACTGAGACATACGCTGAACTGATCTCCAGGAGGAAGACGTTAATCTCCCTGTTGCAAATTTTGAGGCTACTCCAGAGGACTAGCTTAGGCAGTCCAAATTTCAATGCAGGAGGTAACTGCTGGCTAGGAAGGGAGTTTGGGGAAGCTGGCATGAGACAAGGTGTGTCTGACAGATACACTGCCAGTACCACTTTCAGCTTGTGAGACCCAGATGGACTCTCAGACACCTTCTAAAGGGCTGCTCCCCAGCAGCTGCTCCCCAGCAGCTGCTCCCCAGCCGTGTTCCTGCAGTGGGCTCTCCTCTGTGCACAGTTGTTCTTTTCATCAAGGAGTTTCATCCCATGTTTTTTCAGAAAAAATGCTTTTCGTTTTCTTTACACTCTTACCTCGTCAAAGAAGAGATCACATTGCAGCCAGTATCACTTCTTACTGCTTTTTCTTTCCTTGGTCCATTGTTGCTGGAACAACTTTTTTTGGCATTCTTGGGACTTGTATTTAAATTATTATTTAAAGGAGTTACCAGTTCTGCTTAACACCCTTTTCCTTCAGGCTTCCTCCCTGAAATTACCTACTAATTCTGATTTTACTCAAGACTTTTGTCTATAGCTTGCTCTTCTCTCACTTTGTATTCCTGAACAGTAAATACATTACCTTTTATCTTCATAGTCAACCTGTTTTGTTTTACTGGTTAGACTCAAGCCTAGAATTTACCTGTTTAAATTACTTTTTATATATATAAAGAAGGTGAAAAAAAATCATTTTCCATCTCATTCATATTGGTAGGAATAGACACATATATTTATGAAACTCATTATGGCAACAAGTGCTGGAATTTCTCGCCAGTCTGCATCCCACTCATCCTTTCCCAGCAGATGTGCAGATGATTATAGCCCTCCGTGACCGCCCGTCACGCTCTGTGCTTTGGATGACACTGCTGGGTGCTAACAGGCTGCCCGGTCCACCCGATTTTCCTCCTGCAGAAGCCTGCAGGAACATGTGCAGCCATAGAGCTCCTTCTTTCCCTGTCACCCTCCCTGACAGAGCCAGTAACTCCTGGGAAAGCCTTCGCCTCTTCTTTAGTGCAGCAGCCACAGGTCAGGCAGCAGCTGAGGCGTGTGGTGTTTCCTTCTGCACTGATGGTGTTCAGTCCTCACTTCATGTTTGGGCAAGGATCTAGTCAATCTTTCCTACGAAGGAACGAGTGACCGACTTCCCTTTGCACAACAGCATTCCCTCTCTCATCAGCAATGTTGCTGCAAACCTTCAGCTTCCCAGCTTTTGCATTTTCAGGCCTCTGCATCTGCTCTATCTGGGCCTGTGGACTGATGATCCTTTCTCCACCTGACTTTTCCTCACCCAGCTCTTGCAGTCTGCTTCCGCAGAAGTTTCCCCAGAACTATTCTCCACACTGGAGGATGTTGTTCTCCTCACTCTCACCAGGACAAAAATGTAGAGTTCAGTCCTGGGCAACCCACCCAGGATCCAGGCTGAAACATGGCTTGTCTGTGGTGACCACGTGCGCCTGGCCCTCACAGGTCAAGGCACGTCTGGGTTCCATCAGCACTGTTCCATCATTCCTACCTCTCAGGCTGCATCCCAGCCCAGCTGTTAGCCATGTGAAATTCTCCCTTGTTCCCTCCTATTCACTCACAGATGCTGGGGCTGGGGGTTCACAGGCTCTCTCCCAGCCCAGCTGCCTCCTGCTCTCTTATTAGGTTGGAAAAAGAGGGCAGAGATGCTACTTCTCATTAAACTGATGTAGCTGGGGAAGCTGCAGCAGATGGCTCTGGCTGGAGGGATTATGTGACTGTGCTGGGATTCCCTATAAAATCCTCTCAGTCAGACCAGTTTTCTCGTGATCTGGAAAGGCTAAATGAGAAAGACTCCTAAAGCAGGTGAGGAGGTGGAGCAGCATTAGAGTCACAACAAATCCCCATCATTAGCTTCTGAGCAAGGGCATTGCTTCTGGCTGCCAGAGCAGCTTGTCTCACAACCACAGAAATGGGGCTGGCTGCACCAATTCCAGCCATCAGCTCTTTTCACTACAAGATTGCCTTGTCAGAAGGAGAGCCAAGATTCACCTAGGTGAGCTGGTGTCTCCTCTAAGTAGGCACCTGCATTATGTAAGAGAAGCCCAACATTTGAGTGACCTGTTTTTTCTCCAGTGTGCATAGATACCACTGGCTTTGTTAGCTGTTAGTATGTGTGTTAGGCATCAAAAACCCTAATATTCAAAAGGAGTCAGGTAAAAGTTTTCAGCTGAGTTGTTTTAGCTATTTTTCTTACCATTTATCTTCAATATCTCTGCAAACATAATGAGGTTGGTTCTTTCTGTGTTGAACATTATGAAAAAGATGGTAACTATGTCCCCCTATTTTTTTTCAGTCTACTCTCCAGACAGCTTATGTTTTAACGTACTGCAGGCCACCAAGTTTCTCCAGCCTCAGAAGGACTGGGTTAAGATCAAGGTTATACTTCCCTAGTCCAAAACAGGGCCATTTCCAAAGTTTATCAGTTGATGCCTTAAATTCTTTTCCAAAGAATCAGGAATAAATAACTCAAGTTTGTGTCTCCTCTCAACATTGAAAGAAGCGTTCCTATGTATATAAGTCAAGAGATTTCTGCAAGCCTACATATTTTTTTGACGTCTCCAGAAACACTTTGGGGTTTGCATTTTTTCTTTTTTAAACTTGTAACATTTTGCAGTGGGTATCTGCACCATGGTATCTCAACTGCAGGGCCTGGGAAAGGCTGAGCCCTCAGAGGCAGTGATTGCTGAGGAGTAGGGGAGTGATAGGAAAGGGAAGCAAGTTTGCAGAGTTGTCACTGATGGGTAACTCAGATAAAGCAGTGTAGGCACGGGGGAATCAGCATGCCTAGGTTAGAAAATCTATCCCAAAATTCATGACTTAGATGCATGCAGATGACAGAGGGAATTTTAGACAAGCTAATTCACCTAATATACTAAATTGTTGCAGATAGAGGTTCAAACTAATTAATAATCAAGCTAAGATACCTAGTTTCCTCTTTCTTTTCTCAGTACTTCTAGTGTCTGTCAGTGCATCTTGTTTTATAGCATATTGGCTGTGAAGTATGAGGGTTATTTCCTCGTTTCTGAAATGCTCCAAATACTTTTTGGGACTCAGAAGCAATTATTTCCTATTCTCAGCTAAAATTATGAGGGCCATTCCCATAATTTCTCCCAAATCTAGGCAAGTTTTCAGTCAGCCTGAGCACTGAACAACTGTTGGCACAACCCAAACCCGCAGAAGACATTGTGACCCTTTCAGCTGTGGGGCTACACTTGACCCATGAATGAGCAAGTAAGGGGCGGGATCTCCACCCAGGTCACACCCAGGGAAACATATTCTTAATGTGAGATATGGGTTTGTGGCACAGAGGAGGTATTTTGGCAGAGAAACCAGCTGTGTCCAAGCATATTTGGGAAGTCAAATATACAGGAGCCAAGTCTCAGTTCTCACATTAAAATCAATCAATTAGGTTCTTAATCATCTCATTGCAACATTCTGTTTATGCTGCCAAGCTGGGCTGGTCAAGAGAATTTGTTTTCTCTCCAGCATACCCCAGGACTAGCATAACAAGCTAGAAAATCCCACATCTTGTGCGAGCTGCCAGGGCCTCTTCCTTTGGGAAGACAGAAAGATGACAAATCAGGGCAGAGAGCAACGAGAATGGGCAGTCACAGCATTCCCATTGTCTTGTCCAAATTGTCTGCCTCCCAAACTGCAAAAGCCAGAAATAAAATGTCCTTAGGCAACCCTGTAAGAAGCAAGGGACACTTAGACAGAAATGCAGAGGAGAGCTGGTGCCATGGAGAGACAAGCTGTGCTAAACGAGAAGATGCAGCCAGGAAAACAAAGCTGACTGGCAAGGTCCAAGGGGACTATCTTGCTTTATACCCAGTATGTGTATTAATCAAAAACCCTTTCAAAAGCACATATTAACCTTCCTTCAAGAAACAAGGAATCCCCACATAACTGCCCTCCCCCGCGAACAGAAGCACCTTGTGAAAATGTCTCAGGAAGGCACAGCCTGCAGTCCCCCTCTCTCACCAGCTTTGCCCTGGGAATGCACCTCCAGCAAGTGCCCTCAGGAGCCAGGGCCTCCCCAGCAGAGGCTGAGCACTGCCACACTCTGCTTCCAAGTTCGAGGTTCTAAGTACCTAAGAATTCGAGTTCTCAATGCACAGAATGTTTTTGGCGCAGGCCTTTTGCCACTGTAAAAGGCAGTATTGTGTGAATCATCACCGTAAGCATCGATTGAAAAAAATTAAATAAACCTGATTGCAAAATTATGACCAAGGAAGGAAAGATTTCCTTTCTTATGCGGTGTCGCTACGAGTAGAGCTCTTGTTGAAAAAAACATTTGGAAGAAAGTAGCTTTGGAGCCTGACCCTGGAGGGTCCAAACTAGCATCACCTCTCCTCAAAGCCGAGCAATAAGCCATAGCCTCAGTAAATGGCACTTTGATCAAAAGCTATTCCCGTGTCTCCAGATACCCTCAACCCCCTGGTATATTCTCTCATGGTCAGAAACTATTAGCTTCACATCCCTGTTTTTTGGCATGGCACCTCTGTAAAGAAACAGGTTGCAGCTGTACCCAAGCACTTGGCTCAGCTCAGCGCAGCAGGAGATGCTGGAAGCAGGGGGTTAACGTGTTGGAGTAACCACAGCCCTTCGACTTCCCCTTGCAGCCAAACTCAGAACCTGCCAAGTGCTGCGTTCCAATAAAACGCAACTCATACAATCTGTAAGTGCAATAAAATAGCTGTTAACAATTCTGTAACTCTCTCTCTTTTAGCTTGTAAAAGCCTGAAGGTCAGCTGGAAGTCAAGCTGCATTTCTTTGGAAAGCGGGCAGGCCAATCCCGGGTGACCGGTTCCTGTCCTTTTGCTTCCTCCGCCGGGGTTTCTGAAGGGCAAGCACTGTGCCTGGAGGGGGTCTTCTCCCTTACTGCCTCTACAGGGGAGCAAACAGAGCAGAAGGGTGTGGCCAAAGGGGAGCAGGTACCCAAGGACCTTGCCATTCCAGGGCAGCTCAGCTCTGCCGTTCATCAGCAGCGACACTGAGTGAGCATCTCTGTTTGGCCGTTTGGGGGAAACGAGCTGATGTTTCCCCTTCTCGGGACTTGACACTGCAGCCTCTCAGGACCACGGAGGGAAAAGAGAAGCAATTTCAAACCCTGTCCCTCTAGGAAGGAGCAAAAATCTTGAAATCACCTGGTGACCTGCAGGCTGCTGAGGTTCGGGGCTAGGTATGCACGCCCAAACACAGTGCTCCTGCAGTCATGTATGTTGAAATTTAGGGTCACCGATCAAGGGACAGAAACGGCTCTGCCACATATGAGAGTGGGGAAGTGGGACGGGTGCAGAGGAAGAACGAGGGTAAGGGAGGCAGAAAAAAATCATCACCACTCCCTCATCACAAGACACTTCATTTCTAGTTTGGCAAATCAAGTGAATTTACTTGTCATCTCCAGGGTCAAAAGCCTCCTCATTTAATCACCGAGATTTGGAGGGACGGAATGTGCCAACACTTAGAGTAAAAATAACCAATATGAAAACAATGTTTTCTCCAGTAATTTCCCAGTTGTGTCCCCAAGTCTATAAAATTCTTGAAAGAAAGAACATCCAGACAGGCTAGACAGAGGGCTGAGCCACACCTCCGGAGCAGCCCTGGTGAAAGCTGCAGTCGTTGCAAAATGGCATAATCCACTTCAGTTAATTACCAGCTGCGAGAGCAAAGCCTTCATGGCTGGATCCTTTTATTGTTTTAGCAAATGCTATGTTATTATACTTATATCATATTTTACATTAAAACTCTGATTATTTCAGCTAAGAAAGGAGAGACTCAAAGGAGAAAAACAAAGAAGTGCGCTAACCTGCGAAACCAGCTCAAACACAGGCTTTAAGATCAAGCATTTTTTCCAGGATGACATAGGAACACTCAGATCCCTGCTCCTCCTAACAGGCTTTTGCTTGCCACTACTTTATAATAGCTGAGGCCAGGGTCTTCAGGGGCAGATTTGGATGAGCACTGCGAGGAAGGAGGAAAGGTGAGGCTGAACACCATCAGCAGGCTGAGTATTGCCCTCCCCTCCAGGTGCTGCGAGCCCATGTGTGCAGAGGAGATCCTAAGGTAGACATACCTGCAACACTCACACAGACCAAGTGCCAACCGCTTAATTTTTTCTTTTTTTTTGAGAAGCGCCCTTTAGAAATTCCATTCATCAAAACACCTTTGGCAAAAAGACAACAGCAGCTTAAGTAGCAGTAAGATGCACCAAAACAGTGATGAAACACATTCAGTTTTTCACCCAGCCTGGTGTCTTCTGTCCAAATTTAATCGGGAAAAAATCTGGGTCCCTTGGGGATTTGATTACAGGAAACCAGCTGTAGCGCTGGAAGAAGACAGAGCTTTCCCAGAGGGAGCTGGTGGGGTTTGTGCCTGGTGAAGAACTACAAAAGTTCAAATTGGCCTCGAAACGGTCTCTGTTCTGCACTCGCGTCTGGGAAGCAGCATGGAGATGCGGTTAAGGTGTGGGTGGTCAAGAGCTAGGGAAACAGCATATAAATCCAGAAAACAGCCCCCGGGATGTGCCGAGCAAGGCTGGCATCCATCACCTTCATCCGCCAGTGTGTGCTTGCCCCCAGCCCTGCTGCTGCCGCTGCTGTGGGGAAAACCGCCGGATGAGGTGAATTTTGTCCCGAGCCCGGCAGGATCCCCGCAGCCCGGTCTCGCCGTGCTGGGGCAGCGCGGGGCGGAGAGAGGCGGGGGCGGCGGGGGCGAGGGAGGCGGAGAGAAGCGATGGAAACGATGGTTGCGGTGGAGGCGATGGGGGCGATGGGGGCGATGGGGGCGATGGAGGCGATGG
>VZTA01009573.1:798509-820075 GCA_013398855.1 Mohoua ochrocephala
GGAGCCCGCGCGCGCAGCGCCACCAAGCGGCGCCCGGCGGCTCCCGCCGAACGAGGAGGTCCCAGCGGGAGCGCAGCCGCTAAGGTGGAAGAAAAGGATGGGGAGCAGAAGGAAGCCCTCATAATCCAAGAGGAAATGGCCAGTGACCTGTTACACTATTTGGCCAAGAAGGCCAATGGCAGTCTGGCTCGTATCAGCAATAGTGTGGCCAGCAGGACCAGGGCAGTGATTGTCCCCCTGCACTCGGCACTGCTGAGGCCACACCTCGAGTACTGGGCTCAGTTTTGGGCCCCTCAGTGAAAAAAAAGGGCAGTGCTGGAGCATGTCCAGAGAAGGGCAATGAAGCTGGGGAAGGGTCCAGAGCACGAGTCTGATGAGAAATGGCTGAAGGAGCTGGTGGTGTTTAGCCTGGAGAAACAGAGGCTCAGGGGAGACCTTGCCACTCTCAACTGCCCGACAGGAGGCTGTAGCAAGGTGGATGTCGGTCTCTTCTCACATATAGTAAGTGACAGGATGAGAGGAAATCATCTCAGGTTGCACCAGGAGAGGTTTAGATTGGATATTCCTTCATGAAAAGGGTGGTCAAGCACTGGAACAGGCTGCCCAGTGAAATCACCATCCTGAAAGCGTTCAAAAGATGTGTAGATGGGGCACTTGGGGACACGGTTTAGTGGTGAACACGGCAGTGCTGAGTTAACAGTTGGATGCAGTGATCTTGGAGGTCTTTTCCCTCATGATTCTGTATTTCTACATGTGCTGTCCACTGAGAACTCCGTGGGAGTGATAAGGGAATTGCCCTTTAACAGCAGCAGGAGACTGACAAAAGGAGGTGAAGAGCAGCAGGAAAACAAAACTAGGCAGAGGAAGATGAGGCCATGATAGTCAAAACTTCAGCATCAAGACCATAAAAATGCAATGGAGGAAAAAATCCTACCTGGAAAAAGAGAAATTGCGTGGCTGAAATATCCCAGCAAGACACTTTGGTGCAGGCATGCAGAGAGGACACAATCCCTGACCAAAGATTAAGATCACTATGACAGGGTGTAGCAAGGAATTCAGGAGACATAAAAGTGTGCTGAGAAGAAAAAAGCCTCAAATAATTAAAAGGAAGAGTAACATTTCAAATAAAATGGCTCTGATGGCTCAAAATGGAAAAAATAATCAGGTTGATTTCTCAGTTCATGGAAGTCTCTAAAGCCACTATAGCCTACTTCTGCATTGACTAAAATGCATTAATAATCTCTGATCTTTAGATTAATACTGAAGAGTAGATTCAGTTAAAAGTATTTCCCATCGTTCACGAATGCCCTGTCACTCATCCCAGGAAATTCCACACAATGTAAAAGCACACAGAAAAGACGGCATTTAATGATATTGAATACAACTTCACTGAAAATTTCAAATCTGTGCAGAACTCAAGTGCGTAACAAAATGAACAGGCAAATCTGATTTAACTTTCATCTTTTTCCTCTCCTCAGCAAAGTACTAGATTCTCACAGCTTTTTTTTTTTTAATTCAGGGGTTTTAGGGTACACTGTTTATGACAGTACTTCTCATTTATGTCCACTTTGCTTGAAAAAATAAGCACATTGAAAGCATCACAACTGTGCTAGATTCCCAGGTAGAAATTGTGTCTCTTCAATAACTCTGTATAAGTGAATTAATCGCTCCAGCTCTAAAGAGAAAATCTTATAAACTCTACTATGAAGAAGTTATTTCAATATTTCTACTTGTCAGCCTGGGATGCCATCGCTGAAAAAATGTGATTAACAAAATTTCCCTTGTGAAAACTCTTGTAATAATCCAAACCCCACCGGAGTTGAACAAGGCAGTAAAAAGAATAGAACATCATTAGAAATACGAGATTTTTTTTTTCTAAACCACTATGTAAGAAGTTAATGGCAGGTTTCTTTCAGGTGGTCCCCATCTAAATCTACACATCACCATTAAAGCCTGAGGCATCTCAATGTTTTCACACTAGATCTTCCAAAATCTAGTGTCCATGGGTGGGCACACTGGATCCGAGCAGAAGTTAATGTTGTGATATGAGTAGCTTACCTAAAAATAGTAGCAGCTATTTGGGTCAACGCATGATAATGAAAACTTGTTTTCAGACTGCTAAATGCTGAGTGATCAATCTAGAGCATGCCTGAAGTAAAGCGTCTTACTAAGTACTATCTAGGGACGATGCATATCAATCCCACTCCTGACTGCAAAAGGAAGATTCTTGTGAAACTCAGACCACCATTAACGCTTTACCGAAGCCATGAAGAGCAGTCACGTGAAACTGCAAAAGCACGGAACAAACTCCCATGAACCACCTACCAAAATGTTGCCTTCTGATCAATAAACTGTTCTAAACTGAACCTCTAATCTCGAGTAGCTTGAAACAATTGCTGACATTTCAGACTAAAATACGTCAGTCACAAAACTACATGTAACATATAAACTCCACTTCATCTTATATCGATCAAGGGCAATCAGTACTGCCGCTGGGTACTAGAGAATTAAACAAGTTCAAATATATTAACAATTAAGAGAGAAAGCCACGAATGTTATCTAGGAGAAAAATAGAGAGATTTAGGGGCTTATACCAACGATTATTCTAGGTGGGGTATCAGAGCCCCAAAATTGGTGACATTGATTTTTAAGCAAAAGGAAGCCAGTTTCCAGAGGAATAGGGGTCTGGCCTAGCATTACCAAAATTAGTTCTGAGTTGGCCAGAATAGCAGTGCTCGATGCAGTTCCGGTGAGCACTGAAACCCCGATGTGGTTTTCTGAACCCTCATTTTGGTGATTCTCTTGCTCTGACCCTCCAGAGCTGGGTGCCTTGTGTGTGACAGATTCCCGCACTTTGGAGTTTCCTCGGCTACTACTGCACTGAAAACTCCAGTTAGGTAAAGAAGCGCCAGTTGAAGCAGAGGCTTTTTATCAGGCCATGCACTCGTCTGTCTCTGCTGAGCCAGGGGCAGCACCGGACCAGCTCAGATACACATTCTGCACACTCCCCCACACCCCAAGCAGGCACCAAACAGTTTCAGCTGCCACAGAAGTGAGGCAGATTGTCTGGAGAGTGTGAGAAAACACATGCAGAGACAGAGCCTGTGTCTCTCCACGTACCAGCACAAGGGCAGAGGTGTGCCAAGCACACGAGCTGGCCCAGGAACCGTAGCAGATCCCCAGCCTGGCTGGCTGCTCGGCACCCGCATTCAGGGCACGTGCTTGCTCACAAGGCTCCCGCAGGGGAGCCTGCAAGATCCTCACACAACAACTAAGGAGTTCAGGAAATGCTCCAAACTCATCAGATGGCAGATGAGGACAGCCAAGCAGATTTTCTCTCTCTTGAGAGAGGTTTGGTATCTGATGAGACAATCCAGGGCAAGAATAGCAGTTCAGTGTTAGTTTAACAGGGAGTAGTAGTTGAAGAGGAATAGCATTTCCTTTGAGATACTGCTTCCTTTATATACCAAACCTATTAAGGATGCACTGTTTACTTTGGGATGGGTGCTTTGTTTAAAATATATTAAGAACATGCTCGATAGTTAGACCTTGATTTACGCTTACCTGAAAGCTCATGTTGTAGTTAATAGGGCAGTTTGATTGTTAGAATTTCGTTCAGGCACACAGCAGGTACAAATTCACAGAGATGAAATTTTGAGATGAAAGCATACGTGCATCCAAACCCCAGAAAAATACGCCTAACTGGGAGCAGTCTCCATGTCCCAAGTCCCTGCTCTCTGCCCATGTAGCTCAGAGTTTTAGGAGCATTTGCCATTTGAGCTTACAGCTGACCCAAGCATTACCCTGACCTGCCTTTCTATGCCAGAAGGTGCCAGCCCTGCCCTCGTGTGGCTCCTTGGTGTGAGCCCCGTCAGCCTCTGAAGTCAGTGACACATTTACCAGGCAGGTTTCTGCTGGGGCTTTACTCCCTGGACCATTCCAGGGCTAGCAAAAAGGACTCAGTAGGAGCTGAGGGAAGCAGTAAGCAAGGGTCTGTTCTTTCTGCAGGGAGCTGGGTGCCAGGTAAGCTGTGTGAAGCATCACCCTCACTGAGAAATTCTTTCAGGGAAACAACCAGTGAGGCAAACAGAGTCCTGAAAGATCTTGTCCTATCAATATGATACATATATCCCACTTGACACACACCCACACCCCTGTCTCTAATTGTTCAGGTGAAGAGGTGCCAGGGGACATAAGAACACACAACAAATTAATTCTCTTAATTATGTGAAATTCAGACACCACCCTAGGTCAAAGGGAACTCTGGGAATTTTTACCCTAAAACCAGAGCAGTACTGAGAGGTTCAGTTACCCATGCTTCTACTGGCAATGTTACTGCAAGCAAAAAGGGCGTTTTATTTAGCAAGTGAAGACAGGGACATGCTGTCAGTGGTTTAATAGCTTTTCCATTAAAAAAAATACAGAAGACTTACTGTGAAATTGAATCTCCAACATGAAGAAAAAGTTTAATAAACCTTTCAAAATGTGGAAGAAAGGAAAAGCCTTTACTCCAAGGATGCAGAGCGGCAGCTCAAGAAACCTGGGTGGAACTGATGGACATCAGAGCCTCTTGGCACCATCACGTAGTCCAGACTCGCTGATAACACATTCACCTTCTGTAGCACCATCTGCCATGGGCTTTGGTCATTTTACTAAGTAACTCTTCCCAGGACAAGTTTTCTGCTGCTAACGAGGATGCATCCAGCAGAAAAGGAACCCCAATCAAATTTTGACAGCATCCCAATTACACTGTAAAAAGATCCAATCACGGATTTTTGCCCAGAGAAGTATGTAAGACCTTGTCAGCAAATCTGGCTGGTCAGGCAGGAGGAGAAAGCTGTCCAGGCTGCTCAGAACTCTGAGGCAGCACACTAAGTGACCTCCACGTACCAGCTTCAGAAATCTGGGAGAATGATGAGGATCAATTTAAGTGACTTGCACAATTCTAGCTGCTGATACAGATGACAGTGATGGTATCTCCCATGAATAATTTTCTTGTAATATACAGTGAAAAGGAAGATGAGCCTAATTAAACCTTTTGAGCATCGCTGTATTAACACTTTTACACAGCCCAGATTCACTTCAAACTGGACCACAGGGATTAGTCTTTGAGCATGGCACTGCACGCAGGAGTAGATGGCATCCCTTTGCAAACGCTCTCTGGCACGTGTGACTAACAGAAGGTGACAAAATACTGTCACACATATTGAGTAACTGCTGGAAAGATCAGGTTGTTCAAGCTGCGCTTGCAAACCTGCTGTGCTAAGTCTGGTATATGGAGCTGGGTAGTACAGCTGCATATGGCCCATCAGATCCAGGCAGGACCCATCCAGGATGCAACAAGACTTCCCAGGATGTTCCTAGTTCCCACAGGAGACAAAACCTGCCAGTTCATTCTCTAGAAAGTCCTAGATCAGGTGGGTTAGTGCCTTTATTAGGGAGGAGAAAGTGAAAGTGCTTTTTGACTTGGATTCTCAGCTAGCTGGAGCCCTGAGTGGTAGAGAGTCTACATCAGTCTTTCCCTCAGACAGGCTCCCCGAACGAAAAGCCATAGTTGGAAAATACAGAAATCTGTATCAAGGAGCAACTAGGAAACAATTCCAGATGGTGTAGGACAGCAGCAGCAACACAGACATCCATGAAGGTTAGAAGGATAAAGCTGACGCCTACAGCTATGAAAGACTGAATCTTTTCGAGCATCTGTTGCAGACCAGAGACAGAAGATAGAGAAACGTAACAGATACCTAAAAAGACCGATGTGTAACTGGAATCCGAAACTTTAACATTGCTGAATTTTTTTTTTTTTTGCAGAAGTCAACATCTATATGGATCTCAGTTGCAAATAAAAGCTTTTGCTTGACTGACTCCAGGAAAACAACAAATAAAGTAAAAATGGGAATTCCTTGGATCAGTCATAACATTTAAAAATCATATTAAGTTTGTTCTGCTGTAGTCCTTGGGCGTGCCACGGCATCTGATACAATACTACCCCAATGGCACTGCTTGCAGCATGACTGTACCAGCTCAGACCATCTCCTCAGGAGTTCTGAAGGCTGTTTCTCTATTATACTGAGCAGTTGCTTAGCAAAAGCATAACAAGAAAATCAAGAGCAACATATGCAACAACAGTTCTTTCCCCAGTTTCTCATCATTTTTCCTTGACCACCTCTATTAAGTAATTAATACAGAAAACACATCCCACAGCTCCAATCAACACCTTCTGGAACACTTGCCTAGGAAGAATACAAGGTTTGATCCAGTGGAATTTCACTTGCTTTGACTTACAGATGTAGAGCAACTCAATAAAGCCCCTTTAATTAATCCAGTGTAAAGGACAGCATCAATTTCAGGATGGGTAATTAATGAAAAGCTGGTAATCTTGTAACAAGACTCAATGCACCTGGCTCATTTCTTTGCTGTCCTGCTTCAGGTACAAGATTTGATAGGGAGGATAAAAATTGGTGTTTTATTCCCCCCTCCCCAAGGAATCTACAGTGACAGCTTTTGTACACCACTACAGAAAGTGAAAAGGCTCTCCAGATCACACAAGTAAGGCCAGCATTGCATCTGCATGTTAGTGAAGCTGTTTTGAAGGACCTTAACCCAGACCCTACTCCTTGGTTAGTGCCGACTTTAAAGCAAGCAGTACTTGCGATCCTCTTCTCCAACCTGTCTAATACTGGTGAAAGTTTGTCAGGCTGTCCCTCCTCAGCTAACAGCAGCTCCAGGGCTTGGAAGGGTGTGGAGGATGGGGAGGAAAGCTATTGCATGGTGAGCAAACACAGAACCCAACAAGGTGTGGACATGTCATCGGATGCTGACAAAAGCAACCACCTTTATTGCACGAGTTAGGGAGGGCATCACCTGAAGAGAGTCCACGTCTCCGTGTGATGGGCACTTATGCAGGTGGTTTTAGGGGGTTAAAGTGGCACATTAATCCTCGTGACTCCCAAATTACCTGTGACCATTTCTACTTTATGAAAGTTTTCAAGCGATAAACACACTAGCACGTTTTGGCTGGAAAGGATACTCCTTCTGTTAAACTGCAAGATCAATAGGCAGTAGTTAAACTTAAGAAAATTAATTCAAAACAAGAGATTAAAAAAAACCCAATCCTACGTAATTTTCTACAAATAAAATTAACTTGTGAAGCTCATTGATACAGGATGTTATAGAGGGCAATATAACAATCAAAAGGAAACAAAATAAGCTCAGGGAAAATAGACCCAGCATATCTATTAAGATAGAAGCCACCTTTGTCTCAGCAAGTAACTAAACAGCAAAATGTCTGAACTGGTGAGAGATCCCCTGCACATCCACGCATTTCACGTGCTATTTCCCCTACACTTGGGCAGCTTCCAAACATGGGATGCAAGGCAAATATGAAAGTCTCAGGAAGAATTCTGTCACTCAGCCTCGGGTCTCTAAAAGTGCAGGAAACAATGTGTGTTCCAATGAATTCCTTCAAGATTACTTCCATTTTCTGACAAAAATCAAACATTTGCATGATATGAAACACAACAGAACACAATGGGTTAAAAAGTGAGGAGAATTACAAGTTCATCTTTCCCAATTTCCCACTGTTGTTGTTAGTTAGGTATTTCAACTTGCTTCATTTGCAATGTTTTGTTAGGTCAGAGCATTCAGCTCCCACTGATGAGAACATGATTTTAAAAATCAGTCCAAGCTCAATCACAACAAGAATCAAGTACTGTTTCTGGTGCTGAAAGTATTTTTTCGGAACAAAACACAAAGCATCACATGTTCACATGTCAACACCTTTATAATTTTTTTTTTCAATCCATCTCCTACAATCTTCCCTACTTAACAGACTGCTGTGACATCTACACCTCTACAAATATTAAACTAGTACTGCCATCACGATTTCTGTCGTTTTTAAGCAAAGAAAAAGTCACGTTTATTTTGTAGTAGCAATAGTTTCTTTTTTATTTTTAATATACTTTAGGAAACAATATACAAAGCTGAGCTTTTCCACCATTTTCAAACGGTGAGTTGCTCCAATTACACAAATTCAGCGTTTTGTGATGGTTAAGAACAGCAGTCAGCACCAGACTTAAACAGTTAGCTACAACACAAACATCCTTCGAAATGAAATGTCATAATATCAAGACAGGTAAACCAGGAGTTAACATATGACAACTGTTGGGGAGGTGTCTTAAATCATTCTTGTTGAATTTTATATTTCCTTAAATATTTTATACATATTTTCCTGTTTACAAGTTTTAAACAAAACCTCCCTTGAGGAATTATTTAAGTACAAAAATGTTCAACAAGAACAGTTCTAATAAAGAATCCCCAAAAAGACCAAATTTTAATGTGTTGACCAAAGGAAATGAAAACCAGTGTTTCTTTGCTTTAACATGTTTATTACAACAGATACAATTCACATCTGACTAGCTTTTTTTTTTCCTCTTTCCCCTCCCACAACCATGTTAACATGTTCATTGGGCTATTTCCTTATATTTGAGCAAGTAATGTACTTTCAGCACACATGCCCAGCAGTACTATAAGTCCATTCTTACAGGGTGCAAATGGAAATACGTTTCAATAATTTATACAAACAAGTGGGTTATGCTCAATCACTGCAATTTTAAGCTACTGTACACAGGAATGAAAAGATTATAGAAAAAGTGCCATAGCAACAGTGCCTTAAGAAAAGAGAAAATTAGAAGCATTAAAAAGCTGATAAAATCAGATTTAGGATTTCACGGGGAAATGGAACACAGAAGATGAAAAACATTTCTCTGTAAAACAGAAATGGAGAAGCACTGCTCTCGACTCGGTGCAAGTGTGGAAACAGTTGTTTCGTGGTATTTTGTACATTGCCCAAACTGTTGCAGCCTTAGACACAGATCGCCTGGCGCTTGCATTGAATTTTAGGAAATGAAAAATTTCTGAATGATAAATTAACAAAAAAAAAAAAAAAAAAAAAAANAAAGAAAAGAAAAAAAACAGGAAAAAAAAAAAAAGAAAGCTAATTTTGCAGACAGGTTTACATGTAAGAGGCTAGGTATTTAGCCACCTCAGCATTGATTAGTTTTGGATGTCTAAGCTCTGATACACATGGCTTCCCATGGCTTCACTCTACAAAATATATTTACAACGTGAAGAATACATCTACAAGAAATCTACATTTCAAGGGTTTTACAAATCATTCTTGTATCTTTCCCCTGAATTTGACTCCCTCCTGTCCCCTTCCCCATGTCAACTTTTTTTTCTGCCCAGCTCAACGGTCCAAAGTCTACTCAAATGCAGCTCAAAAGTGTTAAGACTGGGCATCAGTTTAATAGTTCCTGTACTCAAAACCATGTGCAATTGTTTACAACTTTTCACACCATGAAGGAATTCTGATTCTTTAGCTTTTCAAGTTCTTTAATTTGTTGCCTCAAAAATAGTATCCTGCAAGAGAAAACAAATAAATCAGTATAAACATTTCCATTATACAGATAGATTAAATAAGCATCTACACAAGTATTTCTACAATTTCAGTGAAAGATACCAAGTTCCATTAAAAAAATTCAGATATTAAGTTAATTCCCAATCTGTTCAATAACCTACAACCACATATATGCAGATGCACAAAGTCTTGATGCGTTTGACACTTTAGTTCAAAACACTAAGTTGCTCCATTTCTATCACGACTGATACGCACTCATGTTTAGGTCTGCTCTTCACTTGAAGGTAGCTCCCAGAAAAAGCAGGACACTGGCAAGAAAGCCAAGTAACTGAATAATCTGGAGAACAGCATCATGCCTGTGTCATGCAGTTTTCCAGATTGTAAAACAACCTGAACTGCTCGATTTTTTTTAAACGAGTGAGTTTCCTTCTAGGTGCAACACTTTTTTTAGTATTTGGTTCTGCGGCTAGTGGTAGTCTCTAGTTACGGAAAGCTCCAATCTCAAAAATATCTGAGGCATCATTAAAGGGCATCTAAGAAAAAAAAAAGTTGTAACTACACATTGCTCAGAAATAAATGATACCGCTTACCACTTTTTATACATTTTTTCTTCTTCTACTGAACTGACATAAGCAATTACTGTGACTAACAAACATTTGGTTTACAGGACTGTTTCCCAGAATTTTTAATGAACATTTTGAAACCACTTTTCATGATGCGGAAGTGTAATGCAAACATGTCAGTGAAATAAGAAAATACTCAGGGAGAGTTTAGGTTTTACATAAATATTCTGTGAAGTCTGAAGCAACTTTAATCAATGCAGAAAAAGCAGCAATTCAGCAGACTTTTGTGGAACACTTTACAAATACGTGCCCAGTTCATTAAAAATGAATTTTCTACTGAAAAGTAGGTGGAAAAATTATTAAGATAGACACACTGAAAAGATAACATTTAACTTCAAGGCATGGGCATACAAAATGTATCAGTCAATGAAAAGTGCCTTTTCACACATGCTGTCAGTTATGATTCAAACAATGGATGTCCTTTGTCTAGAGATGAAGTTCCTTCTTAGAAGAAATTTAAGTAGTACTCTTCTGTGCCAAAGTACAGAAATAGTATCATCATTTAAATGTATTGATTTTGATAATCCCATCCTTTGCGAAAGCCTCCCCCATCAACTTGGTTACTTATGCCTTGTATTCCACATCTTTGGGATTGCAGCAAAAATAAAAGATACATGTTACTATAGGCTCAAGATCATCATAATAATTATCCATTGACAGTTTAAGGATACAAAGTGTACAAGAAACAAGGTGCTATTTAATGAGCTGAACAATGATATTTGACATTTTATTTCAGATCAAATGTGCACTCAAGAGACAAAGGACACCTTAGGAAATGAAAACTGTCAGAAACCAAGCAGTTCAAAAAATATACTACAGAAATCATTCATGAAGTGAAGTTACAAAATAAAGCTTCAGAAAGAATGGGTATTTCCAATTCTTGATCAGGAAAGGTTTACAAAGATATTACAGCCTGCTTCTAAAGGATTGTTTCACTAACTGCCAAAATGCAAGAGCTTCTAGAATAAATGCAGCTATTTTAACAGCATGCAACACAATTAAGGTGGCTTCAAACAGTAAATCAGAAGCACTGTATTCAAACTGTAGCGTGACTTAACAGCTGGGATAACATCATTGAAAAAGGAAACCGAGTATGAAAGTAGATTCAGGACCATGACTACTGGTGAAAATTTTGAGCACGTATTTTAAGATTACAGTTTCCAATCTTGCACAACAGTATTCAAATGTGTGACTGCGTGTCGCTTCAGTGATACACAAGAGACCTGCTATCACTGACTTAAGAAGCAAAGTCTACTTTGCTATTAGCAAACATTAATTTTTCCTTAGCTTGTGATGTAAATTACACTGTTCATACTTGCTCTGGCTTTAGACCTGTTGAATTTCTCATACAAACTGTAGCGTTTCAGATCAGGAAAAACCGTGCAGATGTGTACCTTTGTGATCCATGCACTATGCATGGACAGATACTCTAGAAGCACGCTGAAATCCTGTGAGTTAATGAGTTTTTTGTAATGCACTAACATATTTGCCAAAGGTATTTCTTTTCTATCCAACTAAAAATAGATGGAGAAATTGCATATCTGGTTCCATTCAGTGGAGGGAAACAGGCAGAATGTACACAGGAAAGAAAGGCAGCTTGCAAACATGGCAAGTACTAGTGTACTTATAAAGCCATCAGTAAACAGAACTCATGCAAAATAATGCCAGAATGGAAGTTCTAATAACACCTTGAAAACTCAAGGTAAGCACAGAGCACACACTTACCTTTGCTCACGCAAAGTTGCTTGAATTTCACATACTCGAACTAAAGACCTTAAATTCTTTAATTCAGTACAAATTTCTGACATATGCACACTTCCCATGTTATGGGCTTCCTCACGTAATCTTGATGCCTGCAGTGGTTACACATGAAGGTTAGGTTTTTGAATCATGCATTGGAAACAACTGGCAGTAGCCGGAGAATTGCTGGATGAGTGGGTCTTGAAGTAGCAAAGCACTCCAATTTCAAAAGGGAGTACTAAATCAGAAACACATTAAGTTCTCTAGAAAAGCCCATTTCAAATCAGAAATAAACAACGCTGCTGCCCAGAAACTGTCTAACCCAAACCTATGCTAAGGCAGGGATAGTTTAGACTTTCTCGATCCTAACAAATGTTTACCTGACCATCTTGAAAGACAGTACGTGACAGGGCTCTGAGTTTCCAAAGTAATTTGCTCAAGTAGTTCACAGTCTCCATCCATTATTTCAATGGCAGACTTAAACTTCCCATCTAATCAGGCCTTAGTGACAAAAATAACTGAATGCCATCTTCTTTCCAGCTACCTTGCACATGACAAAAAAAACCTATGCAACCCTCTTCAGGTGTTCTCTTCCAGATGAACTCCATTACTTTAATATCCCCAACTTAGTCAGCCAGAGACAAGCAGAAGTATAAATTTAAAGGGCATGACCTATCCAATTTCCAATTTGTGCATTTCTCGAAGTCTCATCACTGAACTGGATATGACTCCAGAGAACTCCTCAAGAGCACCAAGGAGACCAGTATAATTGCTCTGAGGCCCTGTGCATTACACTGCAATAAGGAAGAGGACTTCTTGCAAATGGCACATGGAAAAATTGTTTCAAATACAGCCTTCCCTGCAGCATTACTCTGTAGCAATGTTATCCTCTGCTACACTGGGTCTGGCTGGGGTGGAGTAAATTCTCTTCACAGCACTCCACGTGGTGCCATGTTTTGAATCTGTGACCAAGCCAGTGCTGACAACACAATAATGTTTTAGCTATTTCTAAGTAGAACCTACACAGCATCAAGGGTTTCTCCCTTTCTGTCTCTGATCCCCTCTACACCCAGCAAACACGCTGTGGTTGGACAATAGGCAGGGAGGGAACAAAAATGGGACAGCTGACCCAAACTGACCTCAGGGATATTCCATACCACACAATGTGCCATGCTCAGCAGTAAACCTGAGGGGCAGTTTTCCAGGGGTTGCCATGGCTCGGGGACTGGTGTGGCATTGGCTGGCTGCTAGTGACTGGTTTTGCATCACTTTCCCCCACCCTCTTTTACTCTTTACCCTGCCTTTACCTCAACTCATGAGTTTTCTCACTTTTGCCCAATTGTTTTCCCTATCCTGCCGGGGCAGAGCAAGCAAGTGGCTGCGTGGTACTTAGCTGCCTACTGGGATTCATCCACATCTGCTTAGGTACTCGAACGCTGAATTTTTCCTTCTCAAAATAATGCTATTTAGCACAGGTCTTCATCAACTTCTGGCATTTCTCCAGTTCAAAGCAGCATTTTGTGTTCTAATTCCCTACACTAAAAGTTTTCTTTTCTGGAGTTTGTTAACATCCAGGAGTACCCTGGTCTCCAGTAGGATATAATTTCCCATGTCTTCCCTGCGCAACTCCAGTTACTGAATTGTTTCTCAGTTTTCCATGTTAAGTGCTTTTTACGAGTTCTGTGAGGTAACTGCTGTAGTTCAAGAATGCTTTAGCTACTACTACTGCACAGCACATTTCTTCAAGTCTCACTGCTTTAGCACATACCTGTCCTGGCTCTTCTAATTCACTTACTTATTTATTTTTCAGTTTACTATGGCATGTGCTCTTCTGCCCTAATTTCAAGTTATACTATGCATCTGGCAGCTATCTGAAGAAACCAAGACACTGCATGTTTAGTCTCTCCACCTTGATCTATCTTATCTTCTTCACTACGTACTGCACCTATACTTTCATTCACTTTTTCTTTTATATCAAATATCTCGCTTAAGTGCCTCAAGTGCTACTATTCAAAACTGGTCTATAAACAACACTACCCACGTGAAATCATCTGAAATAGCAGAGAGGACAGCACAGCATGTAGCATAAAGGGAGAAGTACCCAAATGAGTATATGACTGCCTAGCATTAGCTGAGTTTTTTATCTCTTTATTACCAACAAGGGAAAAAAACCCCAAAACCTATGCACTCTTCAAAAGACCAAAGTAAACTGGGCTAGGTAAGACTACTATCCCAAAGAGACTGCATCAGATAGGGCTGCCCGTGAAAAGAATTGAACTAGATTCAATGATCAATACGGTTCCTCTCAGTAATGCACTCCAAGCAGCTGACATGCATCCAGTTTCCTTGTATAACTACAACACAACAGGTTTCATGCAATTAGCTGAAATATATGGATGGCAGTTCTACTGGATTTCCCATTATGCAAAAATAGCCCAAATTCAGTCTGAGTACTCCACATCAATTTACAAGCAAAGGTAGAGTTTCTTTTTCAGTGTGTAGGACTAACAAGTCAGTAACTAAAACTGTGAAGTAGTCTCAAATAGTTTAACTCTGTACCCAATTTATAACATTTTCCATATTAACAAAAACATCGTTACTAAAAAATATGTCGAAATCTATGTTCTTTGCAAATTTCAACAGAACTTTAGCAGTAAGAAAGTAGTCATGAGGATAGCTACTCATCTGAGGGAATTTCAAAAGCACTGAGACTTCAAGTGAGACTGAAAATACCCAACTGCTGAAAGGCAAACACATGTAAAACCTGCAGGTCTGGCCTAATCTCGCTTTCCTCTCTTATGGCTAAGGACAAGCATCAGGGTTTGGGGTTTTTAAAAATACTTTTAATTCCTAGAAAAAGCAACCTGAGCAAAAACCCCAAATTTTAGGCTACACATTATGCACTCTCACAGGGAACAGAGAGCAAAGGAGTGAGTACTCACCTGCTTTTCCGCGTGATCCGCAGGCCAGCCCTGAACATGCTTTATAAGGTTTTCATTGAAGTGTGCTGCTAGCGTAGGTGTTAATGAACAGGTGGGTCGTACGGATGTATTTTGTGGTGCAGGTGTTGAGTTTGATGCACTACTACTAGAGGTATGATTTGGACCTGGTGATGGACTTCTTTGACTACTAGAAGAGAGAATTTAAAAAAGCAAGTGAGCATTTAAAAACATATGTGAACCTATGGAGAAATGAACACTGAAAATTCATTGCTTCCAGGCACAAAAATAACATAAAGTGTTCAAACCACAAGTAAATACGTCTGGTAGACTAAATCTGTGCCACTTTTCTACAAGCCTCTAACTTTTATAGGAACATTTGAGTGCTACAACATAACAGGGGTTTTTTGTTGTTTGGTTGGGTTTTGTGTTTGTCTGGTTTTTAACTCTGAGAGCTGTTCAAGAGATGTATGCAGTGCCTAGACAGAGAACACATACATGTATGTTCTTCCTTCAAACAGCTGCAAACCTAAGATTTTCGGTAATGATGTATCAGATGGGAGTCAAACAGGTTTATTCAACAGAGGTTTGCCACAATAATCATTAAGAACAATGCCTGATGCCCTGATCTGAAAATACAGCCATATGGGATTTGAGGAGTTTACTACTCATGTCAAAACACAACCTAGGAGGTTTTGTGACATTGTAGGTCTTCACTTAATGCACTGAGGAGAACAGAAATATCACAGGAGCAGTGTGTTTGTAGCCACCAAACTTGGCTGCTTTACTGGAACATATTCAGTGTAACAGTGATGGTACCTCACAGTTATGATGATCTTTGGCACTACACATACTGAGAAATAGTAGCACTAATTGTGTAAGTACCTAACAACTCTCCCACTGGCAGAAGCTTTTCAACACAGGCCATAATTTCAGTCTACTTCTTAAAACTTGTATCACTTGCAGGCAAGAAGAAAGTATTAGGAAGGAGAACCAAATTTTAAAGGACTCTTGATTCATCACCTAACTTAACCTGACGGTCCCCTTGAAGACTGAAAACATCCTTACAAAGTGCAACTATCTTTCTAGCCCAATGTCCAGACGTCTATCCTAATCAACTCACGCTTGCAAAGAATTACAGCACTAAGAATTACAGCCAACAAACTGGATGTCTGACATAGACCTGCTGGAACGAAGCCAGAGGAGAGCGACCAAGTCGATGAGAGGGCTGAAGCGCTTCCCCTATAAAAAAAGCAATTCCTGCCCTCTCTGCAGAGCTTATGAGAGTCACAGTATCTGGAGCACTGTGTAGTGGGAAGCCTAAAACCAGACAAGAATTAAACTGCTAGAGCAAAGGAATGTGGCAGAGGACCACACAGACGACTAAGAGGCTGAAGCACATGCTGCATCAGGAGAAGCTAAAAGTTTATTCAGACTGGAAAAGGGAAGGCTGTGGGGAAGGCGATTGAGGGATCTTTTCACAGATTTTTACTACTTTTGGGGAGAGCAGACAGACTCTTTTCAGAGATGCACAGTGATAGCACAAGGGGCAGAGACAAGTTGCAACAAGGAAAATTCTAATTAGACATGGAAAAAAAAACTACCATAAGGGTAGTCAAACATTAGCAGAAGATATTCTGAGATATTTAAAAAAACCACCTAGATAATGCCCTTACCAATTCAAACTTGCCTGTCCTACTCTAAAAGTTGGGACGTAAGTAGACCATAACTAGAATTTTCTTCCAAACTAAATTATTCTAAGTTTCAATGTATTCATTTAGCATAGTGATGGTGTGGAGAAAGGCTACTCTTATTAACTAGGTAGAATTCAGGCATAACCTTATTTACTCCTTAGTTCTACTAGAATTAAAGTTCCCCCTATGACTTGCCTCCTCTTCTTTTATCAGCCTGTCTCCTCCTACTCCTACTTCATCAGTAAAAATCACTCTAACACATCAGAAATGTTTCGAGAAAATAAATAAATAAAATCTGTGGGCTTCTCAAAAATAAAGTTGTATCTTAATTATGACTCAAGCATACTGTCACAAAATATCCTAGGCACTGCTATGTTAGCAGCAGGGGGAGCTACGAATGCAGCAATGACCGTTCTAAACTACCACAGTATTTTTAAATGCTTCACTAAAGGCAAATACCTGCCTCAGCTGAGTTAAAGACTGACTATGCCACAAGTAACAGAATGCCTCCAGAGAGGCAAAAATATCTGTAACAAGGGTATGAGAACAGGATGGTTTTGAAATACACTGCTACAAACAACAAAATCTTACAACCTACAAAAAATGGAATGAAATACCTCCCTTCCCAGCACTTTTCCAAGGTAAAGGAAAAATTTTCCCAGTCTTTTCTGAAAACAAAAAGAAACTACCAACTTGATGAAACTATTAATTGTGGAAGCATTCACTGAGTTTCATTTTTAAGGCAGCCATAATTCATGGCGTGTCTTTGGAATAGTCTCTAACAGACAGACTCACTGTATGCCCACATTGTGTTAATTTCCTAACTTAAATGGCTGAAATAGTCACTTCTTTAAAGTTAGCAATAGCTACTCAGGTTTTCTTACACAGCATTTCCACCCCAACAAGTCAAAAATAATTTTACCTCCATTCACTTAAAACTTTTAATGAGCCAAGGAAATGTAGATGTGATTAACTTCTGCTCAATTAATCTGTATTTAAGCTGGAGAAAAATGCAACCTTAATTCACAGAGCCAAAAAGATTTTGGACCATCTGTCCACAGCTCAGGTTGCTAAGTTGTTTTTCACTCCTATAAAAGTAAAGGACATTAGCTCCCAAGAGCAATTCCCAATCCAACCGACTGCTTTCACCCACAAAGGAATAATCTGTTCCATATCAATTCAGACATACTGCCTGGACACAGCAAATCTTTTGCAGAGAAGTAAATCAACATCTGAGCTGGCCCACTTTCATTCAACCCCACTGCACTTAGGAGAAGAGAATACCAGCCACACAGGTTTTTCCAAGTCACCCAGTCCTTAATCTTTCACTTTTTGCGAATGAGACACTTCCAAAGCAAACTGAATCACATGAACTCATGATGCACAATACACCAGAGTCACAAACGTGTATTAATTGGAGAGATACAGGATACTGAACAATCCTAACTCTGTCTCAGTATCTTTCATCCTGGCCTGCACACTGCCTCCTGCACTGCCTCTCCCTCAGCCACGGGACTGTGCTACCTGCACAACACCCCTGCTTCAGCAGTGCTGGGGCAAACTCAGCTTCCTCCACCAAAACGCTGATGCCAAATGGAGCAATGGTTTGCAGGAGGACAGCAGATCCCTGAACTTGCTGTAGGTAAGGGTCATGCCAGAGAACAAAGTCATGTAACCCAAAGGGAGGGTGAGGTATGGATTAGAAGGCCAAATGCCCACCAGTATCAACGCACACAGACTCCAAGCCATGGTAAATGTTTCCAAGAATTACTATCTTTCTCAGGAAGATTTCCTGTGGAGAAAGGGTGACGAGCAAAGAACAAGAGGGCCTGTGACTGAGAGCTGTCCCCCAAAACCTCATCACTCCTTATAAAAAAAGCTTAGCTTGCTGCAAAGTGTAATTTTATCTTTGGTACTGTAATTCATAAAGATTTAAATTGCACCATCCATCATTACTAGGGATGGGAGCGGGACACTTTGCCTTTATTCTCCTCAGAGATAAATGAGTTATAGGCTTGTAATCCGACAAAGATTAGAATCAGGTGTCTGTAAAATAACCTACATTAAAAACTCAAAACTTCTGACTTGCTTGTGTTTGTACCCTCAAACTGGTCAATACTGCAGGGTCTCCAGTAAAGCCAGCTTCTGGGACAGGACTAACAAGCACACAACAGATAACCCAGTCCCCCAGAAAAACTCAAAACACAAACTAACTCCCTTCTCCCCACAAAAACAGCCAAAACTAACAAAGAAAACAAAGGTCTCCTTTGTTATTAGTCCCAGAAGGATAGATAAAAGGACCTCACTATTTTATGATCTGGAAGGCACCACCGTGTCGCTTCAAGTATGCTGACAATGAAAAGAGTATTGGAGTTTGGTTTTTTGTTTGCTTTTTTAATACCATACCACACACCTTATTCAACCACTCGAAAAATCCAGCTATTAAGAATTGCAGATTTACAGAACTTCTAAAAAAGTCAACCTGCAACCTCTTCCTGCCACAGTTCTTTACCATGACTCCATCACAAAAGGATCTTATGACACATATTTGGTTACAGCCCCTGGAACCAACGTGACAAAATGCAGAGCATCCGACACTATGAAGAGTCCACCTTCCCGAGAGAAAAATTTCAAACAAGATGCAGATTCTAAAGCCACCTTGTAAATCAATGGTTAAATGTTTGCATCATGCAACATCTGAATAAGCTGCAATGTTGACAAAAAAGTCTGGCCAAGGAAAGGTATTTGTGAAACTTATTTAATTTTTAATGTTTTTCATTAGAGCAGCAAAAACCCCTGACAGACCAAAAAATCATACTAATTTAAAAATCAAATTACACAACAGCAAGACACTACAAACATCTAACACTAAGCAAATCACAGATTCCGTAACTGCACAGAAACTTCAAACTCTGAAAACACAATACAAGGAATCACTTGTAAAATTGTGACAGAGCACAACTGTGAGTTCCATTTCACTTCTGTGAGAATGAAGTCTCATGGTTACCCCAAAAATGGAGAACCTACCACACTAACTATGGAACAAAGGTACTCAGCTGCATCATCTCAGTAGCAGCAGTTAAATCATCTGTTCAATAAGCAGGCCAAAGAAGAGTCCACTAACTGCAACATATACAACACACATTGAATCCAAATAAAAAACTAAGGACAGAACAGAGAAGCATTTCAATATACCTTGAACGCTGAAGACTTCGTGGAGAGGCAGGTTCATGACCCGCCTGCTTGTCAGCTATTACTGGCTGCTGAGGTGCTGCCTGGGAAGCTGGTCCTTGCTTAACACCTGGAGTAGCAACCTGGAAAGTTCAACATTTCATTAGATTTTCTCCACAGTAAAGAGCAAGTGTAAGAACCAGTGAAAACCAAGGAAATTACAATTTCAACACCTGTGGGGTTTTTTTGATACAAGGTATTTTGTTGACACAATTTTTATTCTCTTCACAAGGTGTTTTTTAAAAAAAATCTCTAGTTCCACAGATGTGACAGAAAGGTTTTTTTTACTAAAATAGAGTACTTAATAGACATAACAGAAGCAAGCTTAGACCTATGTGACTCGTCAAAATATTGCAAGCTCATTAGGCAAAATAGTTCAACTCAATATTATTTTTGACTGTATCTTCCATCTGAGCACTGAGCTCATTTTCAACCTCAGAAGAGTTGTTCATTACCCAAACAAAATCTTCACGTACAAATTTAAGAGTTCCCTAATTGAAAATACATTACACAGTGTTAAGAACATAATTATATCACAAGCATATTAAAACATCTCTATCAGAAATGGAAAACAAAATCTAAAGCATATTTATCAGTTTGCTGCTCCCTTTTCTCTAAGTTCTAAACTCACGAGTGACTAAAAAAATAGTCACCAGTAGCTTCTTGCTTTTCCTCTGTAGTATACATTGAGTACAAGGTATTAAGACATCAGCAGTAAGATACAGTCTTTTCTGTGAATTCCTGAGCTATGACAGGATGAGAAGTTTGGGAATATAGTAATGTCTAAGTCACAGAAAATGAAGTTCAAGATCCTTCGTCTTGCCCAATGCTTCGCATACCTCAGTTAATTTAAAGTATGTACAAGAGAGGTTCAGCTTCAAAATTTATCCCCCACTCTGCAAAATCAAGCTAACAATTTTAAGAGAAAAGGGAGGGAGCAAAGAAAAAATGGCTTCTAGGGATCCATAAAGACAAAAAACCCAAATCATCCAGCCCGTCTGGCGTTTGCCGACTTCAAATTAGTGTAGATTACTAACTAGTGGTCACCTGAACATCCAGAAATTCTCTATATCAGAAACAGACTTCTGTGAAACAAACCACAGATGGCAAGTCGGACACTATCTGCTAATGTAAACTCAAGACATACCTTGATTCATTTAAATACGCAGGGAATCTTAATGCAAATTCAAACTCTTCTAAGTCTAAGAGGACAACTCACCTTTTAAAATTATCATCAAAATGAAAATGTGTTC
Organism: Mohoua ochrocephala; assembly: GCA_013398855.1. Lineage (NCBI taxonomy): Eukaryota > Metazoa > Chordata > Aves > Passeriformes > Acanthizidae > Mohoua > Mohoua ochrocephala. The sequence goes on from VZTA01009573.1 coordinate 819,408, forward strand.
TTTCTGGTTTTTAGTTTAATAGACATACACTAAAAAACATCTGAGTAGCACAAGAAAAGCCCACGGTACTAAAAGGATAAAGCAAGATCACTGTAAGATCACTCTGCTGTTGAAATAAACAGAACTATATAGTTGAGGGGGGTGAAACAGTAGCAGTTCATAAACTCATTTATGAGAACAGACTACACAAGTACCTTTATGAAATGTATGACATGAAGAGCTTTGCTATTAATGCCTGCATTTTGCTCAGCCTGTGAGCAGACATTTACCATCAAGGCTGTTGAAACAGAAGGAACAATTTCAAAAGGAAAGTCCATCAACAATAATGGAATCACGCTGCAGATCCAAACTGGAAAGCTCCTTGGCTGGCAAAAATAACTAAAAAAACCCCAAAAACGACCATGAAGAAAAAGTGGGATTTGTGAGATAAATGAATCACAAAGCCTCTCAACTCTTCCATGTTTTCCAAGTGTTTCAAAGATTGCAAATACATATTCCAGACTGTTATGGGTTTAAAACTTGGTTTGATGGACAGGTTGTTAAACCAATGAGAAAGCTGGTAACGCCTCTGCGACGCGCATAGTTAGAGATACTCAAGCTGCAGGAGTTTTAGGTCTTATTTCCTGCTTCCCTGAGGGGAGAAGAAGGGCCCCGGGCTCCGTTCCTGG
>VZTA01009575.1:0-20111 GCA_013398855.1 Mohoua ochrocephala
GTGTGGGGGGCCCGGGTGTGGGGGGCCCGGGTGTGGGGTGCCGGGTGTGGGGTGCCCGGGTGTGGGGTGCCAGGACAGAGCCCTGAGCCGTCCCCTTCTCCCTGCAGGCAGCTACTTCTGCTACGACAACCCGGCCGCTCTCCAAACGCAGGTTCAGCGGGTGAGTCGCTGCCGGGGGGCTGTGAAAAACAGGGAGAGTGACCTTTGCTATGGGCATGGAGTAACGGGACAGGGGGGAAGGGCTTCCCTCTGGCAGGGGGGGCGGTGGGATGGGGTAGGAATTGTCCCCTGGGAGGGGGGGGAGGCCCTGGCACAGGGTGCCCAGAGCAGCTGTGGCTGCCCCTGGATCCCTGGCAGTGCCCAAGGCCAGGTTTGGAGCAATCCGGGATAGTGGAAGGTGTTCCTGGTGTTGGAACAGAATGGATTTTAAGTCCCTTCCCACCCAAACCAGTCTGGAATTGTGTGAATTACAAGCAGTGGCCAGGTCATAAATGCACTTGTTTCTACATGGTTTGCTTGGGTATTTATTCTGTGTCCCTGCAATTAGCTCAGGAATAATCCCTTTCACAATTCCCCCTGTGTTCTGTAGGACATGAAGGTGAACACAGCCCAGTTCATGGCCCTCTATGCCTGGTATTCCTGGCCCAACGTGGTTCTGTGCTTCTTTGGAGGTTTCCTGATAGACAGAGTGTTTGGAATTCGGTAAGAGCACTGTTTGTGTCACTCGTGTGCGAGGAGCAATGAGCTAAAAGTGCAGGTGAAGTTTCAGCTTTACATTACAAAGTTTTCAGTGTTTTTCCTCACGGAGTTCAGGAATTTTTAATGGTACAAGCAAGCTTCCTTTCCTTTAGAATTTAAACAAATTGGCTTGAAAACCACCACCTTGTACTGCCTGTGTTCTGTGGCAGCTGTTGAGCTGCACAGTTTATTACAGAGGCCTTTCACTGCACCTCCACCTCCCCTTGTTTCCCTGCTCTGGGTCTGACACAGCGTTTTGTAGGGGGGAAAAAAACCATTCTGGTTATGGATGAAGTGGTTTTATTTTCTTCTCTTTCCAGGTTGGGCACTGTAATATTCAGCATCTTTGTGTGTGTTGGGCAGGTGAGTGCAGGGGAGAGGGTGGAGGATGATGAATTCCTGTTTCCCCACTGGACAGCTGAGAACTGGAATGGGAGAGCCCTGGGTTGTGCTGGGGTGTCTGGGAAAGGGGAATCTTGGGATGTGAGTGAAATCATGGGAAATAACCACGTGTTTGGTGTGTTTGGTGTGGAACAGGAGTTGGGTGACACAGTCCCGGGTGGGCCAGGCTGGATATGATGAACAGCAGAGGGTGCAAACACCAGAAAAAAACCGGAGCAGGAATTGGATGTGAAGTATTTCTGGGAAGGGAAGAGCGTTTCTGTTCCTGTTTTCAGACAGTTCTGGTTTGTTCCACGCCCGAAATGCACAATTGTCATTTTCCTTCAATGCTGCTTGCAGGTGGTTTTTGCCCTGGGAGCACTGTTTGACACTTTCTGGCTGATGGAAGTGGGCAGATTCATATTTGGGTGAGTCTGGGAAGAGCAGATTTGTGCTCTCTGAGGTAAGGAAAACTACAAAAACTAATCCTAGAGAACTCCCCTGGGAAAGTGCTGCCACTTGGAGACAAAATGGTTGGATTCTGAGGCCTCTAAAGCTGAGGAGTGCAAGATCTCCACTTCTTTTCCTTGTGTAACTTAGTTAGAAATCAAAAACCAGGACTTTGCAGGTCTTGCTGAATCAAAACCTGTGGAACTACCAATTATTCTTGAATCACTGCAATTCTGGTTTTGAATCTTTGCTTTCTGTTACCTCGTATATAGAAATATGCATTAAATCTGCCTGCCCACAGCCACGTTTCTCTGCATTCTCTGAAAGTCCTGCTCTTGCCCAGGACCTCGTTGCTTTTCCTGCTGCATCAGGAATGTTTCCCTTTGCCTCTCAGGATAGGTGGCGAGTCGCTGGCAGTGGCCCAGAACACGTATGCAGTGAGCTGGTTCAAGGGCAAGGAGCTGAACCTGGTGTTTGGATTGCAGCTCAGCATGGCCAGAATCGTGAGTTCCTGCCAGTGAGAACCAAGACAGGAGTTGTGCTTTTGGGGCTCCTTTTGGGGCAGCCTGGGGTGTTTTTAACCTCTGCTGGTGTTTCTGTGGGTGGAGGAGTGAGCTGCTCTCAGCTGGGGCTGGCTCACGCTCAGGAGCAGCTGCCTCCTCTCAGCTGAGCTGGGATTGCAGCCATGGATCCTTTTTTGGGGGCAAAAGGAGGGGAAAAGGTGCTTCTTCCTAGTGCCTGCCAGCTGGGAATCCCTCCTGTGTGCTCAGATGTGTCAAATCCAGCTCAGTTTATCAGCTCGTGCCTGTGGGGTTTATGCCCTTCTCAAGCCTCGGTGAAAACTCTCCTGGATTTGTATCAACCTTAACTGGGTGATGTTATTTTGTTGTTGCAATGATGGATTGGTTCCCAAGCCAGCAGGGAATAATTTGTATCCCTTTTCCTGCCGGGTTTAAGTTCCCTGGGTAGCATTTTACCTGCTGGTCTCCAATAAACCCTTCTGCCCCATGTTGCTGTGGATTCCCTGGAGCTGGGAAATGCTGGGTTCTTCACGTGGCTCTGTTCTGCCTAGGGGAGCACGGTGAACATGAACATCATGGGATGGATCTACTCCAGAGTTCAGGGTCTCCTGGGCTATGCTGGTCCCAGCACCCTCGGCCTGGCTCTCCTGATAGGTCAGTGGAATTTTGGGTTGTGTGTGTTAATGATTTATTAACCACTTAAAAGCATTTATTAATCACTTAAGAGCATTTATTAACCACTGAAAACCAGGACGAATCTGTTTGAGCCTAGGAGGAGCAATTCCAACACCCTTTGTATCAGATTCTCCTTTTCTCTCAGGTCACTGCAGCTGCTGTGGCGTTTTTGGGGTTGCCAAATTTCAAGTTGGCGCCTTATGGAGATGAAATATTTCACATCCTCTGAGCAAAGGACACACTTGAAAAAATTTCTGAGGGGTGTCAAAGCTTGCCTGTGGTTATCTGATGGTGAAAGTGAAATTTGAGCAATTTTGGGGCGTGTTCCCTTCCCTCAGAGCCACGGGCACAGAGACCCTGGTGTTGGGAGTAAGGCCAGCCTTTGTTCCTGTTGCTGCAAGGTGCAGATGAGGAGCTTGGCTGTGCTGAGGGCGAGTGCTGGCCGTGTTTTACATCAAATAAAGTTCTGTACACGTCTGTGCTCCAGTGCAGGGGTCAGGCTTCAGTTCTGCACCTTCATCTCTGAGCTGTGCAGCTCTCTGTGGTGTTAAACTCGGTGTGGGACTTGACATGTCCCACAAAAACTGCACTGCTGGGGCTGAAAAGTCAAATTCCTGCTCGAGTTGTCAGCTGACCATGTGCTGTTGCCTTCTTCAGGTGGTGTCACTTGTCTCTTCTCACTGAGCTGCGCTTTAATCCTGGCTTACCTGGACAGGAGAGCAGAGAAACTGCTTTGTAAAGAGCAGGGGAAAACAGGTGAGTGAGCTGGAGCTAAACTGGAACAGACCCTTCCAGGTTTGCAGGTTTGCATTTGGGGTAGTTCAGTGGCTGCTGCTTAACATCTTCACAGTTATAATCATCATTTTTAGCTCATTTTTACACGGATTTTTAGTTTTAAACACCAGTTCAAGAGGCAGGTGCACTGTCACGTGCTGTATTTATACAAATAAAAGTTCACACCAGTTTGTGCCGTTGCCCCTGGTTCTGTGTTTTCTTGGAGCTGAGCTGATTTCCTTCCGTAGGGGTGCAAAACCAGGGAGCTCTTCCCTGTCAGTGCATGGTGGCTTGAGTTTTCCATGTGGGAGAATTAAAGCCAATTAAAAGTAAATTAAATTGGAGATCCACTGGAATCCCAGACTGCTTTGGGATGGAAGGGACCTTAAATCTCACCCAGTGCCATGGGCAGAGACACCTTCCACTATCCCAGGCTGCTCCAAGCTGTGTCCAGCCTGGCTCCAGGCAGGAATTTTCCAGCTGGTGAAACATTTCCTTGGCCAGGCGTGTTTCATTCTGCTGCTCGAGGCTGTAGAGCTCCTGTCCATCACCTCCTGGGGGAGGGACCGTTGACTCCATGGATTTAACTCTGGATTTAACTCTGGATGTCCTTCAGTGACTCCCACCGGCCAAACGCCACCCAGGCAGTGGCAGGGATGTGCTTCAGGAGGGATCTGGGATCCCCTGGGTGTTACCCAGCAGGGATGAGTCCCAGATTTGTTTCTCCTGACTGGCCCTGTGCTGTGTGTGCCCCACTGCAGGAGAAGTGATCAAGCTCACGGACGTGAAGGATTTCTCCCTGTCCCTGTGGCTCATCTTTGTCATCTGTGTCTGTTACTACGCAGCAGTTTTCCCTTTCATTGGCCTCGGGAAGTAAGTGCCACTCACTCTCCCAGCAATTCCCTGGCAATTCAGCCAAGCTTTTAACCAAATGCTTAAAAAACTTCCCGTTTACCTGCTGAGCTCTGTGGGAATTGCCACTCTGAGTTGTCAGGACTCGGGAGCACGAGGAATGTTTGATTTCCTGATTGAAACCGGATGCAGATTTAAAACCTGGGCTGGAATTTGCTGTCCTGCAGGATTCCTTCCACATTTACACCCCAATATCTCATTGTTTGGGTTAAATGTTGGTTGTGGACTTCTCATGTTTTCCCCAAAGTATAATTATCCTGAAATTAAAACCTGTGGAGTCTGATAACGAGCTCCTAAATTAATTATAAATGAGGATCTGGGATATTTATGTCAAAGCTCTGTTGAATTTTCTTGTAAATGAGATTCTTGTGTCTCTGTCTTCATTTTGATTTCATGTCCTTCAAGTCTGCATTTTCCTAAACAGTTGTGTTCTCCTTCCCTCAGGGTTTTCTTTATTGAAAAATTCAGATTTTCCCCTCAAGAAGCCAGTGCAATTAACAGGTATGTTGGGATTGATGTAATTAGGAGCACTGCCAAATTTTAGGATGTGTTTTTGGGCTCTGGGCAGGTGGGAAGAGATTTGGGATCTCCCGTGAGCTGGATTTAAGCAGAGAAATAATTTCCCATGACCCAAGGAATAACTGGGAGGTGTGGGTGTGGTTTTTATTAGAAATAAGTGTTCACACTGCAAAGAAGAAGCTCTGAGGGGTTTCATTTTAGTATTTAGTGATTCTTTCCTGAGCGATCAAAGCAGTTTAATCACAACACTGAAGGAGCTCAATTTTGGTAGTTTGAGGATGAGTTTGTGATGTGGCAAAACCCCAAAGCAATGAAACCCAACAAGAAAACTCTTGCTGGGCTGTGATCCCGAGAGCTCTGGGTGTGTCAGTGTTCCCTTGGATGCTGAGCGTTTTCATGTCCTCAAACCTTTTGGGAATTCTGAATTATTGGGATTTTGGGGTTTTTTTGGGGGTGGGGGTGGTTTTATCTTCTGGCCCCACAGTTGACAAAGGCCTCTGGGAGTGTTCAGTGTTTGATTCTTCCCCTCCTGCAGCATTGTGTACATCATCTCGGCCCCCATGTCCCCCGTGTTCGGCCTGCTGGTGGATAAAGTTGGCAAGAACATCATCTGGGTTCTGTGTGCTGTCATCACCACGCTGGCCTCGCACATCCTGCTGGCCTTCACCTTCTGGAACCCCTGGATAGCCATGGTAACCCGATTTTCTGGGGTTTGGACCCGAATAGAAATCAAAGAAACAGCAAATATTTCTGTTATAAATACAAAATAGGCAATGGAGTTAATGCTGAATTATCCTGTGTGCTGTGAGGTGGAAAAGATTCCTCGCTCCATCACTAAATTCCTGTGCCAGGTGCTCACTTTTCTCCTGAAAATTGTTCTTTTAGTTTATTTCTGAAGTTTATAACTGTTACTCAAACTGCCTCTGATGTGCTGGATTGAACCTCAGTAAAAATCTGCGTTATTGAGAGCAGATTCCCTGAACAATCTGTTTGGAGCTGAGGATTATGGTACTCACCAGTGGGGCAGGGATTAAAAACTTTGATTTTTAAGCATTTTTCTAGTGAGGGGCAGTGATGTTGCACCTGACTGGGTGTTGAGTCAGGCTCTTCAGTTTCAATCAATGGAGTTGATTTTGGGGGTCATTCCTGGGAGAAGTTCTACATGTGGATATTTAGAGTTTTATTGCACAGAGTGTTACTTGAGCTCGTTTTTTGTCCCTTTGGGGAGAAAGGGAAGGGTGAAATGTTCGTTTCTTAGAGTTTTACATCAAAGGTGCCTCTCCTCTAACCCTGTTTGCCTGTCCCCGTGTCCCCAGTGCCTGCTGGGAGTGGCCTATTCCCTGCTGGCCTGTGCCCTGTGGCCCATGGTGGCCTTCGTTGTCCCGGAGCACCAGCTGGGAACTGCCTATGGCTTGTGAGTACTTCCATGGCTTCGTGCAAACCCAGAGCACCAGCAGGGACAGGAGCTCTGCTGGAGCAAAGGCTGGGACAGCTGGGATTGTCCAGCCTGGAGAGGAGAAGCTTTGGGGTGACCTGGAGAGCTGGGATTGTCCAGCCTGGAGAGGAGAAGCTTTGGGGTGACCTGGAGGGAGCTGGGATTGTCCAGCCTGGAGAGGAGAAGCTTTGGGGTGACCTGGAGAGAGCTGGGATTGTCCAGCCTGGAGAGGAGAAGCTTTGGGGTGACCTGGAGAGGGACTTGGGATGAGGGATGGAGGGACAGGACGCTGGGAATGGCTTNCTGGGACAGTGGGAGGTGCCCCCAATGCAGGGGTGGCACTGGATGGGCTTTAAGGTCCCTTCCATCCCAAAGCATTCCCTGATTCCTGCCACTCCTGAACCACTGAATCTGAGCAGATCCAGCCCGTTCCTGGTTCCCAGCTCCTCCAGGTTTGGAGCAGGGAGCCCTGGCTGCTCTGGGGATGTGGCTTTGGGACAGAGCTCGAGGCTGCGGGGGAGGCACAGGAACTTCTGCAAAGCTGCAGCCCTGACCTCCCCACGTCCCAGCAAGTGGGGGAAGTTCATCCCCCGTTAGCTCAGGGCCACTGAGGGGCTTCTCCTCAATATCCACGTGCTGTTCCTGCTGTGTCCTAGCATGCAGTCCATCCAGAACCTGGGCCTGGCAGTGATTGCCATAGCAGCTGGCATGATCCTGGACACCAGGGGGTACCTGTTCCTGGAAGTGTTCTTCAGTGCCTGCGTGTGCTGTGAGTGTGGGACGTGCTGGGAGTGGGTTCAGGGAGCTTCCTTGGGCTTTTTGCCTTCATATTTCCTAGAAACCAGAAATAACTCCTCTGCTAGAGGTGTCAGCTGGGGCAGTGCTGAGATGAACTCACAGCCAGTGAAGTGGTTTGGGATTTCCTTGCAGCGTGAAGAGTTTGTGTTTAAAAAACTGAGTAAAAAATAGACAAATAATGCTTTTCAAGTGTAAGTTTAAAATTAAAATCCTTTCTGGATTACCACCTGCTGTGAACAGGGGCGATTTGCAAAAGCAAAAACCTCCTGTGAGTTAGAACTGCCATGAAAATCTTGCTTGTGGGTTAAACCTGTTCATTTATGGTCAGCTGAAACCGTCCCTTTCCTTTCCCAGTGTCGCTGATAGCTGTGGTCATGCTGTACTTTGTCAATCACCTCACAGGTGAGTGTTTGCAGCTTCTCTTTGCCTCAATTTGTGCTTCTGTAAAACCATTCCAAGGGTTTCTCAGTGCTCTGAGAACTCCTGGGGGGAGTTTTGATAGCAAAGACCCAGAACTCCCAGTTTTCAAGGTCTCAGAGTGCACGTTGCTGCTGTTACAGGTGGTGATCTCAACTGGTCTGCCAAGAAAAGGGCAAAACTGCAAAAAGCAGCTGCTTCTGAGTAAGTACAAAGCCAGCAAACAGCAGTGGCCTTGGGAAATGTCCATCCTGGAGGGATCCAGGAGATCATTGTCTCGAGTCTGGTGGGGATTGGATTGATTTTCTCACCAGTCTGTGTCAGGATTTCGCATTCCTGCCCCCTGTGAGTCAGTGTTTGAAGGAGCAGTTATCCTGCTGTCCTTTCCCAGCACTTTTCCTCTCTATTTTCTTTTATTCCAGTGGCCTTCCAACTGAAATGTGGCACAAACTGTTGGGTTTAAATCTCAGCACTGATGGGGAACTCAGTGTGGGGTCAGATCTGTCACAAGTGCTCCTGTTACAGTGAGAAGTTGTTATTTTTAGGAAGGAAACGGGGCAGGGCTTTGCAATAAAATGGGATTCGCTTCCTTTAGAAGGGAATGGAGCCCTCGAGGTGGCAGAAATGGTTGGAATGAGGAAATTTTGACAGTTCATGGCATAGTTTGGGTTGGGAGAGACCTTAAAGCCCATCCAGTTCCCAGCCCTGCCGTGGGCAGGGGCACCTCCACAGACCAGGCTGGTTCATCCCAATTAAAATATGGTTCATTATTCTTAATTTAACGTTTTTTATGTGAGAGAATAAATCAACGTGTGGCAAATCACAGCTTTCAAAACCACACCTGTACAATTCCAGCTGCTGCTGTGTGAAGAACATGGAATTTTTCCTTTGGAATGCTCTCTGTTCTGACCTAACTCAGCTCAGCAGCTCCCTCACATCTCAGAGCTCGTTTCCTGGAATTGTGTTGGAATTCTTTATTTTTTAATAGGCAATTACCTCTCACCTGCAGGTGTTGTACATCACACAATTATATAGGTCTGTAGAATAGATTTGATAGTGTCATATCTGTTTGATCCAGATAAATAATTTGCTAATAAGGTATTTCTTATAAATGGATTTATGGGCTCCTGTCAAACAGGACTGTGCCCATATGGTGGTACTTAAATTAATCCCAAAATAAACCCAAGGTACCTGTGAGCAAAAGGGATTTGTGAGGTTTCACATGGGTTTTTTCTTGTTCTTTCCACACCTCAATCTTGAGGAAAGCTCAAGGAAATTAAATGAATTAATTGACTTAATTGTGATGGGTCTCCTTGAGCCACAGGGATTCTTAATCCCATTTTTTTAATACAAACACACCCAACCCCAGGATGCTGGCTCCAACCAGAGCTGCTCCTCCCCTGGCTGTGACAATTCCAGTGATTCCTGTGCACCTGGGGGATTCAGGATGCCCTTGGCCAGCGTTTGCAGTAATTGTTGTCCCACTGTTTCTTGCAGAAAGGAAAGTTGAGTAGCACAAAGCCCATCCCGAAGTGGGGGACGCTCCAGCAGCAGCAGCAGCACCACCACTGAAGAAGGAGAGTTTAGGGTGCACTGTAGTTCTCTGGAAGATTCCTTTAACACCACCCGGGCTTTGCCTCGGTTCCTGCTTTGTTCTAACCCGTGCCAAAGCTCCTTGGCTGTGGGGTCAGGGCCCTGTGCCCTGCCTGGGCTCTGCCACCCCACACGGGCACCTGGAGTGAAGCCCGAGCTCAAATCCCTGCTGTTGCCTGGGGGTTCCTGAGCAAAAGGCTTTTTTTGGTCTCTGGTAAAGCTCACAACTGCTGCTTTCGTCACTGTCTTAATGCAAAATCCACTTTTTCAAGGTATTTCCAGCTTTGGGGTTGTTTCCTTTCAACACTTTGGTGCAAAAAGAGCCACAAATGCTCAAATGGACTTTTTTTTTTGGTAGATTTCTGAATTCTGAGACTGCTGAGCAGTCTTTTGTTGCCTTCTCGATTCTCTTGGTCTTGCAATGTTTATTTTAAGGGATGAAAGTTTGTTTCATAGACAGGAAAGTTGTTACAGAAGCTCCCTGAGCACTTTGTAATCTGTGAAAAACCAAAAGGTTTCTCTTTCTACTGAAATCTTGGAACGAAATAAAAGGAACCTGCGGAAAACAGCCTCTCTCTTTTCTTGCCACTGAATTACTGATCCCTGCACAGCTCAGGGCCCTTAATCTGATACCCCTGAACATCCCCTAGGTATGAAAATAACCAGAATCCCCTGCTTGGCTCGGCACTGCTCGGGGCAAACATCTGAAGCCGCTTTTCTTTTGCAGAGCAGAAGAGCAGGAGAGGCTCAGACGGCAGAACGAAGATGATTTGGCAAAATTGCTGCCAAAAGCTGATGCCTTTAGTTTAAGGAATAAATACCTGTCCAAGCTTGGAGCTCAGGTATCACTGGCAGGGGGCTCACAGGACAACAAAAAACCAGAACAAGGAGGGGTTTGTTGAAAGCATTTGGCTGTTTTTAACAGCCAGCAGCTCCACCTCTGAGTGAAATTCCTGGGGCTCGTTCTCAGAAATGAATCTCCCAATAATTAAAAATCTAAGGAAGGAAAGGAATCACTGGCTGGCCCACCCCACCAAGTTGAGGAATGTCTTGATTTTATTGTTTTGCAGCTCCCAGCTCATTACTCCTCCTGTTTATCCACCCTGGCCCACAGGAGTGTGTTGAAATAGCACCTTGGCCTTTGGAAAAGCAGGAATGCACTGAATTCCCTGGGACACGGAGCCCAGCACAAGCAGATGCTCCGTGCTTTGCTGCAAGCCTAGATCCTAGATTTCAAATATTGGCTAAATCTCCTCCTTCCTGGGCAATTCAGAGATCCTGATGGGAAATTCTGGCTCTGGTGGAACCTCTGAGTACCTGCTCCAGCCTCCTGTCTCAAATACTCCGTGAGTAGCTGAGTCGGGGGCCAGGACTGGATCTCCGGGTGTGGAATGGGAAAATTCCATCCTTAAATTGCTGGGATGAGCCTGGATGGAGGTGGGGCTTTTCCAGCCTCTCCTCTTGGACACCTTGGTTGCTCTGTTTCGTTTTCCTGGGAGAAAAAGGTGAGGAAAAACTCCCGAGTGAGCGTTTCAGAGGGAACTCCACTTCCAGAAGCACAGGAAGTGCCAACCCTGGGATTTATCCCAGCTTGGGAGCAGCAATAACCTCTGCAAGCCCTGAATAATGGGAGAACTGACGTGTTTTGAAGAGTTTGTGACTAAAATCTATAAGAAGAAGTTCAAGCAAGAACTGAATTTTGCTTCCAGAGGGAAAAGCCTTGAATTCCATGGTGAAACCCAGCATTTTCCCATCGTTTCAGTGGAAGGCTCCTTGCTGAGCAGGGAGTTCCCAGAGCTCCTGCAGAGTGCATTTTGCTGTGGTTTAATTACTCCTCAAGGTAATTAGGGACAATTTATCCAAATTGAGCTGATCTCGCTTTAAAGGGCAGGAGCAGGGGGTTTTTGGAGCCCCAGGAATGGGGGGAATGTTCCAGGGGTGACTCCAGGGGATGTTCCAGGAGTGACTCCAGGGGATGTTCCAGGAGTGACTCCAGGGAATTCCTCGTGTGCCACAAAACGCTCAGGAGCCTTTGGAAGTGTTTGGCTGCAGAGGGAGGAGTTTGTTAGGATAGAAATGTTACTTTTTACGTAGAATATTTAATTTTTGCCTGCAGTCCTTTAAGCAGAACTCGCGGTCTTCAAAGTTGGTTTTAAAAGAGACTTTGCTGTCGAGATTTCTGTGCTGTCCCTGGAACGCTCTCATCTTCCTGAAGGACTGTTGTGGGTGGAAGTTTGGGATTCTGAAGGATCGCTGGGAAAACAAAGCAGCAGCTTGGGAACTTCCTGCCCCACCACCCCGTGCTGGTTTTTACTGGTCCTTGCTGGGCTCCTCAGCACTGGCACCGAGGGGGCTGTGGGTTGCTTGGTTTCCTTGTACACTGTGAATTTGGGGTGGTTTTAAATAAAACCTTTCACTGGACACTGGCACCTGGAGTTTTTGGCTGTTGAGGGTTCTGGTGTTGCTTTTGGGGGTTGTTGGGGCATTTTTTAAGCCCAGTTTCGTTTCCCCAAAAGGGGTGGGAGGGTTCGGGGGAATTTTCTCGTTGAGGATCCAAAGGCAAAGCTGTCCCTGCTGATGGATGATGAATTTTCCTTGGGGAGGGAGGGAATTAAATTGAATTTTGCTCTTCATCTTCTGCTTCTCTTGACCTCTGACACGTTTGGGTTGGAGAAGCTCCTCTGCTGTTCCCTCGAGGTTGGTGTTTCACGCGTGATCCAGCCCTGAAGTTGCTGCTTGCCTGAGCTTCGCTTTCAGTTCCTGAATCCTCTGTGCCCTTGTGTCCCTGCTCCTGGGGGGAACTTCTGCAATCGGAGCAACTTCCCCTGGGAGCTGCAACCCCCTCCAGGCAGGCTCTGAGGCTTTAACCCTCTCTGAGTAGTGATGGAAACGTTTATTGAAAAGATCTCACAATCAGGAGTTCATTGGACCAATTCTTTATGGCACTGCCCGGAGTGGCTGAGGAGCCCTTCAGAAGGTGGGGCAGTGGAAGAGATCCAGGGAACGGCTGGGAAGGGAGCTTTATCCCAAGAAATCCTCCCTTTTTAGGGATCTCTCACTAGAGGTCAGCACAGCCCCGCTGCTGCCTGGGAACGTTGGGGAACTGGGATCCAAACCCTCCAGGCTGCGGCTGCTGACGTTTGTTCTGGTGCCTGATCTGGTGCCAGGCTCGGTCCTGGCACTGGGTGCCCATCCCTGGCAGTCCCCAGGCCAGGCTGGACGGGGTTTGGAGCAGCCTGGGACAGTGGGAGCTGTCCCTGCCCATGGCAGGGATGGGGCTGGATGGGCTTTGAGGTCCCTCTCAACCATTCCATCATCCCAGGATTGTGGCACCTCCAGAATTCCCTATCCATACATTTCGGTGACGTTTCCATTCCCATTAATCACTTTAGAGGACTCGGATGAAGAGCACAACCCACAGGCTCCAATTTTTCCCTTCTCACTGAATGATTTTTCTCCCTTCTCCTCTCCTCCTGCATTTCCTGCTCTCCCTCTGCCCAGGCTGCAGCTCCGAAGGGTTCCTTCAGCAGCTTAACCCAATTACTGCCCTCGGGAACGGAGCCTGATTACCCTGAGCATCCTTTTGGCATCCATCACCGGAACGCTCCTCGCAGGGTTAGCGCTCGGCCTCCCGATGAACCAAAGGATGCGGGAGCTCCTTCCAGCAGGGAACGCGATCCGGATTCCCCACCACCGCCGGGAATGTTTCACGTCCTCGGGGCGTGGCTCTGCTGGGGGATTAATCTGCGTTTTTCTGCCTCGGGGTGTGGAGAACACTGTCTGGATTTAAAGCAGCACTTCCAGAACTGCTGACGTGAGCCCTGTCCGAGCTGTTCCACGGACACGCCGGAGACTTCACCGGAGAAGTTCCCTTTGAGGAGCTGCAGCACCTGGAATCAGGAACTCCTCGAAGGCATTCCCGGAGCTGCAGGGCTAAAAGGCAGCAATTCAGGTGCCTCCATCTGTTTTCCTGGCCTGGAACAAAGCTGATGCCTTTTTCAGGGAAGCAAAGCTCCCCGGGGTTGTGCACTCCGGGGGGATCCTTAACACGGATCACGGATAGGGATGGATGGAGCTTTGGACTCACACAGGGATCAGTCCCCGGGCTGGCTCAGGCACCTCCCAGGATCCCAGGGCTTGGAATAGTCTCGTAGGATCCTGGAATCACAGAATCGTTCAGGTTGGAAAAGATCTTTAAGATCCCTGAGTCCAACTCTCAGCTCAGCACCTCCATGTTCCCCACTCGGCCACAGCCTCGAGTGCCACATCCATGGGTTTTGTACAATTCCAGGGATGGGAACTCCACTAAACGTCCCATTTGGGATGGGGACTCCACTAAACTTCCCATTTGGGATGGGAACTCCACTAAAAGTCCCATTTGCTCAGACTTCTCTGGCTTCCTGTGAATGTTGGTGTGAAAACACAACAGAAAAGCTCCTTTCAGCCTGTCCTGACAGGGAAATATTCCTCGCTCCACTCTTTCCCTGGCTCCCCAGGGAATGGTCAGAGCCCCGAGGCTGCCAGAGCTCTGGGAGTATTTGGACAATGCCCTCAGGGATGCCCAGGGTGGGAATGTTGGGGTGTCTTGTACAGGGCCTGGAGCTGGAATTTGATGCTCCCTGAGGGTCCCTTCCAGCTCAGGATATTCTGTGATTCATTCCTCTTGTTTTTTGGGGAAACGGAGGTGGTGAGTGGAGACAAAATGACCTTTTTCCCCTACAGATCATCTTTCTATTAAGTTCCCCTACAGATCATCAAACTGTGGATTTGGGTTTCCTCCTGTGCAGCAGAAACCCAGCAAATCCTGTTAAAAACCGGGACCAGCAGATTTCCATGTCCCAGGTGCTGCCCCTGCCTCGGCTCTTGCAGGAGCGTGGGGAGAAAACCGGGGCAGTCTTTGAGTTCCCCACCTGGGACTGGGATAATTGCCCTTAATCGTGATCCCTCCTCAGTGGAAAATGTTCTTCCCCAGGAGAACCTCGTGGGAAGGGATCTGCTGCTGCAGCGGGTGCAGATTCCAGCTCTGAGCCGGGGTGATGTCCGGAGGAAAATCGTTATTCCAGTTACTCCTTCGACAGCTCCACGGATGGGGAATGGATTAATGGCAGCTTGGCATCATCAGGTACTAACGGGCTCCCTCTGATTGATTTTTCCTGGCAGCCCTCCCCCTCTCCATGCATCATTCCCAACCCTTCCATTTCCCCTCTTGTCGAGGGGAGAGCCAGGACCTCGAGCCCACCGGAGCTGAATGGGATCTCCCGTCGTTCCTGAGGGTGAGTTATGGAACGTCACACGGAACCTCAGGCCCCGCTCAGCAACCTCCTGGTGACATCTGTGTCCCCCCAGAGCAGCTCCAGCTCCCCAGCTGCTGCTCCCCAGCCCTCTGGGGATGGTTTTGTTGTCACAAACCTCTTCCCCAGCTCTGAGGGCGCTTAAATAAAAAATGGATCCCGGGGAATTCTGCTGTGGGATATTAAAGTCGGTATTTATTTGCAGGAGTCGCATTGGTGGGGGGGCCTAATTGGAGCTGGTTTTGTGCTCGGGCTGCAGAATGGGGCAATAAAAATCAGAGATTGATGTTTATGAGCAGATGAAATGCTTTAGCTGAGGGGATCAAAGTTATAAATGACAGCCCTGCTCGAGCTGGGATTGGCCACCAGAGATCCTGCGAGGTGCCAGCACTGCTTAATGAGCTCGTTTATGTGCAGGCCTCCGACTGCAGCAGCTTTGGGGCTTTATGGAAACTGTGTTTAAAACGACGACGTGGAAATGCTGGGTAGGGCTGTGTTGGCTGGGTCAAACAGCCCAGAGGGAAAAAGCAGGAGCTGAAAGCAGAGGTTTGGATTTCCAAGGGAAGTCTGAGGGCTTGAGGAGCACGAGGGATCCCATCCTGTGGTTCTGCACTGCTGGAATTTTGGTTTCTCCAGGTTTTTGGTTATTTCAGTGCAAACACCAGGCCTTAATCTGCCGGGTGTCACAAATATTGGACAAGGTTGTGTTTGCTGGGTCAAGTATCCCAGAGGGAAAAAGCAGGAGTTGAAAGCAGAGATTTGGATTTCCAAGGGAAGTCTGAGGGCTTGAGGAGCACGAGGGATCCCATCCTGTGGTTCTGCACTGCTGGAATTTTGGTTTCTCCCGGTTTTTGGTGATTTTACCACAAGCACAGGGACTCAGCGTGCGGCACAGGCAGTTCGTGGGATGTCCCTGGAACACTGGGTTGTGCTGGATAACCTGGCTATCCGTGGAAGTGAAATGTTCCCACTCCCAAGGGTCATGGAGAGACCTCAGGAGTACAATCAGAGCTTGGGAAAGATCGTGGAGTTGTGTGGAGCCGCTTGGATGAAAGTTTAATGGTTGTTTTTCCCTGCTGGGAGACTGCCCCTGGTGACTCCGGCATTTCCCTCTCTGCTCATGGAAGGAGAGGAAATGGAGATTTCCCTAAATGGCAGAAAACTGGGAATATCCTGATGTTATTTGCTCATAGCTGGTAGGGCATGACCGAAAAACCAAAAGCAAATTATTCCCATAACAGAGATGTGCTGAAAGCAGCACCGAGATAATTTCGTTAGATTGTTCCTGAGCTCCATAGCTGAAAACTCCCAGAGAATGGCTGGAATTCAGTCTGCTCTTAGAGGAGGATAAATTCTATTTCCTGACTTGCTGAGGGAGATTTATAATTGGGGTAAAAGCTGAACTCTGAATTAATCTCGGTGCGGGATCGCGGCATCAAAAGCTCCCCATTGTCTCCCTGTCCCCGGGCCGCTCTTTGTTAGAGAATCATTTGTTTTACTCCAAAGAGCCTCTTTTTTCCCCTTTCTCCATTAAAAAGTTGCTCTTTTTTTTGCCTCGTGGCTGCATTTCCTCTCGGGAGATCCTGATGAAACGCCTCAGTTCAAAAGCGTTTGCGCGGCGCGGGCGCTCGGGGAGGGAGAATCCGTGGGGGTGCTGGGGGTTCAAAGCAGGCTCTGCCTCCTTCCTCCCCCAGCAGAGCTTTGGATGCTCTTCCCTGGCACTGGGACAAGCCAGGGGCCCTTTCAAAGGGGAGAAAATGTTATTTGAAGGGATATTATTTAAAGTGATGTTATTTGAAGCGATGTTATTTAACGTGATATCATTTAAAGGGATGTTATTTAAAGGGATGTTGTGTAAAGCAGCAGCTGGTGGGTTCCCAGCCCCTCGTGCAGGTGTGGTCACCCTCATTTTATTGGGGTGGGAAGGAGCTGCCCAGAGCCCTCCTGGAGAGAGGGAGAAGCCCAGTTCTGCCCCTGGCATTGGCATTGCTGGATAACAGGATCCTGGAATGGTTCGGGTTGGAAAAACCCTCCAAGGTCACCGAGTCCAACCATCCCCGGCTCTGCCGAGGCCACCACTGCCCCCTGTCCCCAAGTGCCACATCCCCAGGGCTGGTAAATCCCTCCTGGGCAGCAGTGCCGGGGCTGGACACCCCTTTCCATGAGGAAATGTTCCCAATATCCACCCTGAGCCTCCCCTGGCCCAGCCTGAGGCCGTTCCCTCTGCTCCTGTCCCTGTTCCCTGGGAGCAGAGCCCGACCCCCCCCGGCTGCCCCCTCCTGTCAGGGACTTGTGCACCCTGGAGCAGCCTGGGATAGGGGAAGGTGTCCCTGCCCATGGCAGGGGATGGAATGGGATGGGCTCTAAGATCCCAAACCATTCCACGATTCTGGGATTCCCGTCTGCTGGAAAAAAAGAAAGGAATTCGTGTGGATCGACGCCTGAGCTGGAGGTCGCTCCCTCTGGAGAAGGGAATGCTGCT
The DNA here is from genome assembly GCA_013398855.1 of Mohoua ochrocephala. NCBI lineage: Eukaryota > Metazoa > Chordata > Aves > Passeriformes > Acanthizidae > Mohoua > Mohoua ochrocephala. The sequence continues at coordinate 16,987 of VZTA01009575.1, forward strand.
CCGGCAGCTCCCTGGGAGCACTGGCAAAGCAACCCCCACCTCACATCCGAGGGAAACAGAGCACCGGAATGATCCCGATAAATTACAATAATTGTGCCTGGCAGCATGTGGTAATTTAGAACAGATTAATCTAACGAGCCTTGGGGAGGAATAAATAACAAACATCTCCGTGCAGCGGGAATGCTGCTCCCCTTCCTCCTGCCTGGATGTTAATTACTGCTCGCAGAGCCGCTGCAGACATCCCTCCGGCAGGAGCAGGCACCAGGAATCACCCACGGGGAACGGGACAGAGCCGGAGGAGTGTTCCCAGCATCCATCACATTCCTGGGTGCCCGGGATGGGAAGCGGGCTTGGAACGGGGCTGAGCTCCTGGGGCTCGGGCTGGAGTCTGTGTCCCTCCTTTCCCGGCGGGCTGGGTGCTGCTGGCGGGGCTGGAGCAGGGATTCTCCAGCGGGAAAGGATGGAGCCGCAGGTGGTGCTGGGCTGCTGGGGGGTGGCACACCCCCACACCCTGCCGGAGAGCGGATCCACGGAGCTGAGAGCCAGGAGGGATAAATCCCAGAGGAAAACTTCCTCACCTGGATAAAACAGCCCCTGGAGCCGCGGGGGTGGGAAGGGCGAGCGGTGCCTGCTGCCCTCCGGAAGGGGAATTTCAGCTGGAGCGGGAACCTGCGGAGATGGATGAGAGAGAGGGAGCTGCCGCGCACCTGCAGCTCGGGAGCGCTCCCTCCGCCTCTCCCCTCGCTGCGGGGCTGCTGGGTGGGTGAGATCCATCATTCCCTGCCTTTCCTGCCGGGCTCTCTCCAAGCCAAACGCTCGGATCAGCAGGAAGCGGCTCCTGCGTGGAATTTTCCCCGCTCCCTTTTTCCGTGCGTGGCTCGGGCAGAGACGCTGCAGGGCCGGGGTCGGGTGAGCCGGTGCCAGAGGGCGAAAGGAGCCGGGAAGGGGAATTTGGGGTGTTGGGAGGTGGAATGCCCTGCTGGGAATGAGGTGGGGATCTTGGCACGGCAGGAGGGAATTGCCGGGTGCGGCTGGGGCTGGGCACCAGAGCATTCCCAGGGATTTTCCTGGTTTAAGCGGCAGAATTAACGGAGGGCACCTGGAAAAGGTGCCAGGGATGTAGCAGGAAAGAAACTGCAGCCCAGGAAAAGCTCACAGAGGGGTTCCGTGGGAAGCTGCCCCCATCTTTTCCCAGGGAAGCAATTCCCATCTTTTCCCGGGGAAGCAATTCCCATCTTTTCCCAGGGAAGCAATTCCCTGCTGTTCTACCGCACCTGGGAGCGGCAGATCCTGCTCTGAGCAGCGCTTGGAGGCTGCTGGGATCCCTGGAGCTGGAAGAGAGATGGGAAAGGGCGGAGCAGGGAGCAGCACATGGCCGGGGCCTCCTGAGCCTGGCTCGGGTGGGTGCTGAGGAGCTGCTCGTGGAATGGGATCTGGAATGAGTGGGGACAGGGAAGGGATGGTTGTCGCTTGTCTCCCTGGGGTTTTCCCGTGAGTTTTCCACGATCTGGGAGCGTGTTCCTGTGCAGGATAAAAACCTCTGGGCTGGGAATTGCCCGGGAATCCCGGGAATCTTTAGGCTTTTCCTGTGCTGGCACTTCCCTAAGTAGGAAGCTCGTTGCTGTCTCCCGCGTGTGGGAAAAGTTTGGGGTTAATTAAAACCCCATCGGCCCCCAAATCCCGACAGTTCCCATTTCCCGGGAAAACAGCGACCAGCGGGTGTGTGTCCTGCCTTATCCCACAGCCCCGATCCCAGAGAAACGTCTTCCCTGATTGCAGCAGCACTCTGGAGGGTTATCCAGCAGCTTTCCCTGCTGCCCGGAATGCGGGAGGTGGATGGAGGAATCCAGGGATATTTTATCCATTTGTGGTTGTGCAACTTCCCCGAACACTTGGAGATTTGCAGGGATCCTTTGCATCCCAAATGGATTCGAAATGGGACTTGAGACCCCCTGGAATGAGCAGAGAAGGAACTGGACTTAAAATTTAAGCTGTGGGCTGAGTTCTTGGGCTGTTTCCTGGGGGGAAACTGGGAAGCAGGGGCTGAACCTGGAATTTCACAGGCTCAGAGGAAACGAATCCCTCCGGAAGGGCCGATTTGGGGCCGTTCGCAGCCAGCAGCCCCCGGTTCACGGGGAGGGAGCCCTGCTGCTCCCTCTGCGGTGTTCCCCCCTTTGGATTGGGATTCCCTGCGCCCGGAATCGCCGAATGGGGCAGGTCAGGATCTCGTTGGGAGCTTTGGTTCATCCCCAGCTCCGCTGTTCCCTCCTCGGTGGAATCTCCATAGCAACGGAGCAGGGGGAATGCTGTGCCTCGGGTTTTTATCCCGGGTGCAAATATCGGGGCTGGCCAATGTTTGTCTTCATTCCTGCCCGCGGCTCCTCTCCAGCCTTAGGAGCCGCTGCCTTTGGATTTTGGGGGATCGCGGCTTCTCCCGGGGGTGTGGATCCGGCTGGGATGGGCAGGAGCAGCCCGAGATGCTTTGGGAATATTGGGAGCGGGTTCATCCCTCTTTTGCGAGCCAGAAGAGTCCTTGCTTCAAACCGCTGGCAGTGAATGGTGCGAACCCCGATTTCTGCACGGGAAATCGGGAAACTGAGGGGGGAAGTTATTCCAGGGGTCGTGCAGGGCCTTAGAGGGTTGGGTGGGATATTGGGAAGGGTATTGGGAATAGGAGGGGCTGGGCTGGAATTCCCATCCCAGCTGTGGCTGCCCCTGGATCCCTGGCAGTGCCCAAGGCCAGGCTGGATGGGGCTGGGAGCAGCCTGGGACAGTGGAAATGTCCCTGCCCATGGTCCGGATGAGCTTAAAGGTCCCTCCCAGTCCGAACCAGTCTGGGATGAGGCTCCTTGGTGTCTTTATGGGATTGGGGGAGGGTTTCGGGGGGGAAAGGGTTTTTAATTTCCTGGGAGTTGGGTTTTCCAAAGGGCGCTCAGGGCACGGCACAGGGTGGGAACAGCCATGGGCAGGGGCAAGTAAATATGGGATGGTTGTGGAAATGATAATTATAATTCATAAATACGCAATTATATTATAATATGAATATTCATTATTATCATATTAACGACTGTGTCATGTGATGGATGTAATTCATATTTATCATTAATAGGAAATCACGTGGGTGA
>VZTA01009578.1:0-115745 GCA_013398855.1 Mohoua ochrocephala
GTTTAGCCTGGAGAAAGTCTCAGAGGGGACCTTCTTGTTCTCTGTAACTACCTGAAGGGAGGGTATAGCCAGAGGAGGGGGGCTGATTTCTTCTCCCAAGTAAGAAGTGATAGAATGAGAGAAAGTGGCCTCAAGTTGCTCCAGGGCAGGTTTAGAGTGGATATTAGGAAAAATTTCTTCATTGAAAGAGTTGTCAAGCATTGAAACAGGCTGCCCAGGGAAGTGGTGGAGGCACCATCCCTGGAGGTATTTAAAAGACATGTGGCACTTAGGGACATGTTTTAGTGGTAGACTTGGTAGTGCTGGGTTAACTGCAGGACTTGATGGTTTTAAAGGTCTTCCTCAACCTAAACAATTCTGTGATTACAAACTTAATCATAGAAGTGGGCCTATTTTTGTAAACTATTCTTATTTTATCAGTAACAGGATTTGGTTATATGTTGGAACTGGATAACCTGTGTCTTGCTAATCCTTGTTCTTTGCTCCTTATAGACAATGAATGATTTTGACTACTTAAAACTACTGGGCAAAGGCACGTTTGGCAAAGTTATCCTGGTCCGAGAGAAGGCTAGTGGCAAATACTATGCTATGAAGATTTTGAAAAAAGAAGTAATTATTGCAAAGGTAAGAAATGTTATATTTTTAATATTGGGTCATTTCTAAGAATGGAATAATCAATATTTAATACATAAGGTGTTTTGATTTTTGATGATAACTTAGTTTGATAGAAGTGTGTCTCTTCAGAAAACAAGAATGCAAAAAAACCACGTATAGCCATTTTGCATGCCTTTTCTCAGTATTTTATAATCTAGAGTGTGCTAAAACACAGAGAGTTCACTGGGCAGAAATATGGTGTAATGCGAGTTTATACAAGAAAAAGTGCATTGTGGGGTATATTAGGTACTTCACTTTTTTTTTCTAAGTCAGTTGCAGGTTTATTCAGATAAACACATTTAATTTAATGGGCCTGTGCTCTGTTCCTGGTATGTTATATAAGATTGCTATGCATGGGACTAACGATTCCATTTTTTCAGTTTTTGAGAAATAGGGACAGTCTGAAGCTGGTGTCTGAAGAAGTGGTTTAAACCAACTTTGTCCAATCACTTAAACTTGATTAGTGTCACTAGCTCTTTGCTTGGTCATAATATCATTCAAGCTTAAACTTAGATCATCTACTCTGAGCTTTGTTTCTAGCAATTCTGAAGTTTTGAATCCCACTTCCACAGAACAAGTTGAAAGCAGGAAACCTACATACATTTATCACCGTGAGACACAATTAAAAATAATCCCAGTTATTAAGTAAGGGTGTTTTGAGGGATGTGGATCTGACTGAGATTTTTGAATGCTTGATGTCAGTATCCGTAAAAACGGAATGTGAATGGGTAAATACTGTTTTACATATATTAAATGTTAAAATATCCTTCAGATTTGTCTGATTTTCCTATTGACCTATGAAAACAGGGCTTACAAGAGTTTTGCAGTCTATGTTCATTTGTCTGTCACTCACTTTCTAATAGCTTTCGAATGTGTAGATCAGCTTCGATTAAACTTGGTAGAGGAATAGCAGCCTCAAAGACAGTTATATTTCCTTGAGTATCATTCAAACCATCCCTATTACAGAGGGAGAGACTTAAATTTATATCTTCAGTGCTGAAGAGACTGAGCTATGAGTTTCACGTGCCCTTAGCAGCTGTCTCGTGTGCACTGGCAGCCCAGTCAGCACGTACATGGTTTGGACTAACAGCAGCAGAGAGTGCCCTTTTCTTCTTCATGGTCAGGAGATACAGGAAGAGCAGAGGGTGTTGCTGCTGCACTCTCCTGATTCTGCATGGGAAGGAGCACCTCAGTGGCCCTCCTTGTAAGACCTGGCAGCAAGCTCTGTGGTTTGCCCTGTGGGTCTCAGGGCCTGTCTGGTTGCTGCATGCTGTGCCTCAGTCTGCAGCCTTGACCAGTGTTCTGTTCACCCCTGGCATCTGGGGATCCTCAGGAGATCTTGTGAGCTCCTTTTCTGCAGCTGCTGGTTTGTATCCTTCCAGCCTTCAGAGCCTTTCAGCTTGTTTCTTTGTATCAATAACATATGAAAAAGGTTTTTTAAATTTTCTGGGTTTTCTAATTACTTTGCTGCCTGCTACAATATCACTGACTTTTTAAAGAATGGTTTAAGCTGGTTATTGAGTAATTTTGTCTAAGGTGAGCAAAAATTCTTGTTTGTAGAAGTACATATAAAGGTAGAGAAATTTTGAAGAAATCAGAGGTGCAACTGCTTAAGTTTGAATTTAGCTATCTAGCCCAGTCAGCATGTGAACATCCTATGGGGATTTATCAATAGCATTTAGCTCTGGAGATCTGTGCTAAGGATATGGCCACTAGGTAGAACAGATCTGCAGTCCCAATTCAGCATGTGGTAAGTGATATAACATGCACTCTAGAATCACAGGACAGCTTGGGTTGGAAGGTACCTAAAAGATCATCTCGTTCCAAGCCCCTGCTATGGGCAGGGACACCTTCCACTAGACCAGGTTGCTCAAAGCCCCATCCAACCTGGCTTTTAACACCTCCAGGGATGGGACATCCACAGTTCCTCTGGACAACCTGTTCCCAGTGTCTCACCACTCTCACAGTAAAGAGTTTCTTCCTAACATTTAGTCTAAATCTCTGTCCTTTTAGTTTAAAACCTTTCCCTCTCGTCCTGTTGCTACCTGCCTGTGCAAAAAGTAGCCCTATAGGAGGTTATACCCCTAACAGCATAGTATGAAGCAGAAAAGTGGTGCATTGACAGCTGTATAGCATCTGCCCAGTTCAGACTAAATCTGTCTATCCTAAGTTTACATGGCAGATTAATATTACACTTACCAGGAAATTACTACCTGTATTACAGACTCCTGAGGCAATGCCAGAAAAACTAGCCATTGCCAGCTTTTTATGTCATATATCTGCTGAACCACAGAGGTTTAAAAATAAATAAACAAACAAAGCTTTATGCTTGTTTTTCTCCTTGAAGTGTTTTTGTTTTTCCCCCTGTATGTGGTTGTAGTATATATTCTCAGTGTTGCACTGCTATTCAGCTAAATGGCATCATAATTCATTACCATTGACTCTGTTGTTGTTGTTCAACTTCCTATTTTGACAATTTTTAAAGTCTAATTTAAAACTCCTGACATCTGTGTTTACTTTCCAGTTTAATAATACCTTATCTTCAGAGCATAGTCTGATAAGCGTGTGTGTAGTACAATAATGTTATATTGGTATTATTTGTGGCAATAATAACGTGTACTCTGACTAAATATATTTACTTCTGCAGGATTACAGTTGAAGTTTGAGTCACACTAGGGTAGTCTTTAGTTCTGTGCGATATAAAGCTCAGCAGTAGCTTGGCACTACAGAAAATGGCTATACCTTCCCAGTGGCTCCCAGGCTTTCCAGGCCTGGCCCCTGGCAGCCTGGGGAGGAGGATTCACAGCATGTATTACATGCAGAGTTGTGTAAAATGGCTGTGTATTCATACTGTGAACCCTCTAAGAGTTCTGCTTTCCTCCCTAGCCCTCAGGAGCTGCTCATGCTGTAGCTCAGGGTGAGCCCTCTGCCCGCCATCCTCGTCCCCTCATCCCTGCTCAGCTCTGCTCTCTGCAGACCCGGCGGTGTGAGGGGCCCCAGCTGTGCCCCGGGGCCTCGCTGTCAGCCCTCAGTCTCCTTCTCTGCCACCTGCATGGTGCCCACCCCAGGGGCTGGTGAGGGCCTGTGGCCTCAACAAGTTTTGTCCGTGGATGAGCTTGCCAGGAAGCAAACAACCACAGTGGCTGGGTTAGTTTCCTTCTCTCACTTTGGTACAGAGCTCGTTTTCATCTTTCTTGTTCAGGATCACGGACAGGAGAGTGTCACTGTCCCTCTCCAAAGTGCCTCTTTTCCAAATTGGGGCTGGAAATTAGTTGGGGGTTGTGCAGACATCTCCCATTCCCGAGGATGAGGCCGGTATCCTCAGGGAAGGAGGTCAGCCTGGTCAGAGGAGCACTGCTCGCCGCTGGGCTCCTCAGGACAGCTTGGGTGGTTAAAAACAAAACCAACACCAAACCAAGCGAAAGTTTAAAAACAGAAAACCTGACATTACTTAACGCTTGGCTAGATGAGACTGGGTTTTATATTTGCCTGTCAGTTACTCCATGTGTATGTGTCTCGCACATTGGTTTAGTCTCTCTGTAGATACATTGTTCAGGTGATTCATACCAGAACTGTGAAGTTGTGATGACTGTGTTTTTAAGCTATCAAATCCAATATTATAATTTCTTTCTTCCCTGAATTGTATGTGAAGACTTCATTTTAAAGCAAGAAAATAAGAAAGCCAAGTAAAATATCCTAAATCATGTTTTGTCAAATATTTTCTCAAAAAAATGTGAAGGTTCATTCATTTTTCAGAACTGTATGATGGCTTTCTCTTTTTGAAAGTGTTGACCTTTTCCTTATAATTAATTAAATAACAATTTTATGTCTTAGTTCAGACTTACTTCTTCTCATCTTTATTTCTCAGGATGAGGTGGCTCATACTCTTACAGAAAGCAGAGTATTGAAAAACACCAGACACCCTTTTTTAACAGTAAGTATTGGGAACTAGTTTTAAGTATACTAGCAAGTAATATTTAACATCCATTATGAACATATTTTACAAATTTTGAATTCTTTCTCATGATGATTTGTAAACAGTCAGTAGCTATCTGGTGCTTATGATATCCTTTATCAGGATATGTAGTTAAGAATTCAGAAATAAAGTTTCTAATAAATTTGTAAAGCTTTACTGTACTGAAAACCAATTTAATTGTAGAACTGTGTAACTGTTGTGGAATTTTTTGTAGTTTTTGTATATGAACACTTTTAAAATAAAAGTTATTAATTTCACAGAGGTGTAAGTATTTTTTACCAAGAAAACTTAATTCAGGATTCAGTAAAACAATAAAAATAACTATTTGTTCAAAATAAGTAGCTCACAGAGCCACAAAACTCAAACCCCACTACCTTTGTCTTCATATGGTTAATATTTAATAGAAGAGAAAGACTGAAAAGATGAAAATTTTGACACTCGTGACAAATTTTGATTAATTGATTTGACTTTACAGCTGGCTTTCTTCTGTGGAAGTAATTTTGATTTCTCGTCTTTGAGAATACACTAAAAAATATTTTCCTTTATGTCAAAATATAATGAATATGCTTTTTGAGACAGGGAATTTTTTTTTTTTTGGTATTAAAATATCAAAGTATAGCATGGAAGCTTTCCTATTTAGAAAAACTTAAACCTTTTGGGAAGCAGAGGATTGCATTTACATTGGTGGGCCAAAATATTCTCGGAAATTTAGTAACGACAAAAGAGATCCTGCACTGTTTCTTGAATTGGAGTATAATGGTAAGCAGGAGTAGGGGTAACTCCCATCGAATAATGCAACAACGTTACTGCAGTTGTATCTTCTTATCTTCCTGTTATTCCTCAACAAGTTTTGTCACATGAGTCTTACACTTGTTACATGTAGTTCTACTACATTTCATTTCTTTTAGGCCAAGTCTTCATCTGTAGATTTTCTATGGTATCATTGATTAAGTCAACATTGATAAGTCAAAGATTTTAATTAAGATAATAACATCTGCTGTGACTTTAAAATGATATGAAAATTAATATATTAATTTGGCATTTAGCATTCTTAACATTCCATAATATGAAACTAGGGAGTCCTTGCTTTGGAAATGAAAGCATGTTGGATGTTAAGATCACTTTTTAAGGTTTCATTTGGGAGAAATGAAAAAGAGTATGATAATCTCTCTTTTCATGGTCACCGTGGAAGTGGACACCATAAAGTAAATGAGTGGAAATAGCTGGTACTGTGTATGGCAGTAAAAAAGGAAGTGTAAAATTGTGTGTTTTAGTAGCCATTTAATATGTTATTGTAATAAGCATGATGTTTTCATGTCAGCAGACATGTGGCAGAGATTAGGTAACACTTGAAAGTTTTTGTGTTAATTCATCTCAAGCTCCAGATAGAAAATTACACTTTTTATTGCTCTTAAAGTTCTTACCAAAATCAAAAGTTTCTACTTAAAAAGATGAAATTGAGTTTTGTTACAGTGCAAGACGTTGGGTTGATATAAGATGATAATTGGTTTGATTTTGCTGTTTTCTTTGCAAGTCCTTGAAATATTCCTTCCAGACAAAGGATCGTTTGTGTTTCGTGATGGAGTATGTTAACGGAGGAGAGGTGAGTTTAAGAAAGATGTTCTGCACTTGTAACAGTAAGGTTGTCACTGGATTACATTTTTAAGATTATTTTTTTCTTGCCTTTTTGATTTCTAGTATCTTTAAAGGGCTGTTGTTTTTAAAAAAAATTTGAACTGTTTTATTTTTTAAAAAAGTTGATGTGTTTTTTATTACTTTGCTGTCAAAACTAGTTCCTCTTCTGAAAAAATTAGACTGCTGTATAGTGAGAGATAATTTAATGCTAGAGAAATAATTACAAATAGCTTGCTTATTGTTCTTTTTTAATTTAAGCATATTATAGCACGTTCTGGGATGAAGCAGTCATAATCCAGTGTAAACAAGCAAAAATAATGTTGATAAGTCTTACTCTTGTCCTAATATGAAATGTGTGCTCTCTTTGCTATAACTATTACAAACATCTATTGGAAAAGAGTGGAGCATTCATATTTTTCATTACTTGTCTCCCCTTCACTTGCTGTGTACTCTGGAAATTTCAACTGAAGCACTAAACTTCTTAGAGTGTTGTTAGCTTTGAAACCATTGCCATCCTCCAGCTGTTTCCTAAAGAATGAAATGTCAAAATGAAGTATCAAAAATGATGCCCAGCAAATGGAATTAGGGAACTGCAATCGAAGAAGAGGGCTTTTATCTAGGTTTTAGGTGCTGTTTGCTATTCAGATTGTCTTGTTACATGAACTGGGGGATTTTCCTTATTTTGTCAACTAAATGCCTCATGATAATGTCAAAGGACTAAATGTTTCCACTAGGAATTTTTTTTTTTAATTAAAAAACTCTTTCTTCATTCAAGAATTGCTGTGGCATGATACATAATGTTTTGCATTATGTTTTAACCGTCTTCTCCTGCAATAGAACTGTGCTTAGCTATAATCCCAATGCCCGCAGCCTATTTGGATCCCAACTCATCCTTGGCCATCTTCTACAAGCCATGGCTGAATATGATGCTGTAGGGTTCTCATATGGGAGGATGGCTTGTTTGACTCAATGTATAACCCCAGTTCTGCACATCATAGGCGTTGAACCAGATAAAAAAATGTCCCTCAGCAGTAAAGGCAAAACAGCCTTCTCTTGGACACTCAGCTGGCTTATTTGACATTGAATTTACATCACCAATATTAAATCAATGCTGTCTGCAATGAGTTTGAAGTACTGTCTTATAAACCAGCTAATTCTTCATAGTTTTCCTCTGTGTAAGATCTTACTGCATTTCTGTAATCTCTGGGGAGACAGTTTCAAAACATGTTAGCATCATCCTGTAATTTAGCTATTTGTCTTTTTGAAAGGTACTTTTCCATCCTGGTTGAATGAAGAGCAGAGCTCACAGAGGATGTTTTCAATTCTTTTCTTATGACTGAGGATGCTCTGACTGTGTTCTGGCCAGTTGTAGTTCAGTCAATGCGTTTGTCTGCGCTGGGTGGTGCAGCTTTGTGGCTGCGACTGCAAGTGTCGCGTGCCATGGGTTTGTCGGTGGCAGCCCGCTTTTGCTTATGGGATTTGAGCAATTGCAGTGTACTTGTGCCAGGACTGGGTTACTTTCTTCCAGCTATGATGCTGCTGTTTGTCAGTGTTGCTCATGTACTTTGCTGATGATTCCCTAATTCAGTGAAGCTAACTCTGAAGTTTTGCCACAGTGGGAAATAATGGCCTTTGGAGAGTAGGCAGTTTTCTTTGAGGAAACGCTCTTGATTTGCCTACGTGCTTCTCTTTGACTAGAGATCTGGAATAGTAAGTTGGACAAACTGTCTTTTTTAATAGGAAAATCTTTAATCTTACCAAATTTTCTTGTGAATTTCAGACTTTAGTCAGTGTCCTCTAAATCCTTTAGAGGATTTCTTATTTGTAAAAATAGCCTTGTTATTAACTCAGTTACTGAAAGTAAGTTGCTCAAAGTTTAGCCATAATTTTAGCCTAAATGATACAGAGACTTTTTTTTTTCCCTGCTTCTTTCTATCTACTATTCTGTCTGTGTTCCAAGGAAGTTACATTTCCGTATGTGTTCTGACTGTTGAAGGTGGTGAAAACTCATCTTTAATTATATCCTTCCAATGGGAAACTGACCATAGATGTACCATGCTGCTTTTGATTCTCTCCAGTGCTGTGCTACCTTGAGTGTGTTTCTGTTTAAAGCTCCTTTAGATTAAATACTTCTTTTTAGCTAAACTCTTGTGCCTGAAACAATTTGTTGGGAATTTTCATGGATTATGTCCTTCAGGAGCACCATTACCCAAACAGTTCTCCTCATGAAGGAGTTCTTGAAGTTTGTGTCCATATTCTTGACTCCTACCGAGGTGAAAGCAAGAAAATGCCACAATTTAGGCTTCGCCCTAGTACAGTAATAAGAACTGTGGTCAGTAGTAGGAGTCTTTGCTTCCTCTTTCTATGGCTAGGAAGGAAAACAGTCAAGGAAGGGGACACAGAACTTCATACTGAAGAAGAAGAAATTGTGTTAAAATGATTGTAAGCAAGAATCTTTTATATCTATTAAAAATCTAGATCCATGGGGAAGTTAATATCCCTCTAGAATAATAACAATGTTTCTTTGCCTTACCTTGCCTATGTGACTCCAAGTTGGTTAGGCTTAGTTAACAAAAGAACATGTTTCAATGAAAATGTACCTGCATCAGTTTTACTGGTCTGTGTGTGTGCTCTTTTACAGCGTACAAAGTATTACAGTAAAGAAGTCTCTCTTGGTTTCCTTTTAAAAAAAGCAGCATATTATGTACTTAAACATACTGAAGCAAACCATTAGAGGATTTTTTTGGAACAGATTATTCAGATGGAAATACTGAATATGTTTTCCTTATGCTGAGAACGTTTTTCCTGTTGCCTAAGGCCCAATCTTGAAATAATTGTTGTGGGCCGAAAGGTTAATTTTGTCTTCATTTGGTTTTGCTGTAAGACTCTGTGGATGAAATGTTTACCAATGTCTATTGATCATAAACTATGTTGCAGTATGTAGCTAGAATCTTACTTCTGCCACTGTAATTACTTCTCAATACTTTTGTTGTCCTGAAGGAATTATGTTAAAGTAGCATTAAGAAATTGAAATTTGATTTTAAAAAACCAAATATTCTTCTGGCTTAGCTGAGTTGACCAAATGGCTCTTTGTTTTTGGGGAATACTTTTGGAGTGTATGTTTCCCAGTTTTTATTTCCAGTATTTTGCTTTAACGGTTGAAAATGTTTTAGGAACGAAATCTATTACATACATTACTCTGCAGAGTACACTGATTCAGCTGACTAATAAGTTGATTAACTTCCTCGCTCTGCATTTTAAGGATGATTCCAGATTCTGTACTTTGTAACAAACTTAATTGCTAATTATGTGTATAATAAAATTGCACCCTAAAATTTGTTCAGATGGTACGCCACACAAGAATCCCGAATGTCTCTTCCTCTTGGCATTTTTGTTCCACAGCTCTTACTTCAATTCATTAGGCAGGAGAGAACTAAATGGCTTGTTGTAATTGAACAAGTGCTATTACTGTCTAGGAAAAAAAAAAAAAGAAAAAGACAGAGGATTTACAACCTACTTAACAAAAAATAAGTAAACAAGAGAATGTTCCTTAGCCTAAAATTATGATAGTCCATGATAAGGTTGCTATATTTCCTTGGGTATAGAATGTGCCTAGAAGCAATACAAAGTCTGAAACAATAAACAAATAATTTGAAATTTCAAGGCTGCTACTGCCAGTGCTTTGCAAAATCAACACTCAAATATAAAATGCAGAGCCGAGCAAACCCAATACACAACAGCAAGAGCCAGACATTCAACTTACAACATGCTAAGTAGGTCACTAGCGTGTGTACAAGTTAAACATATCAATTGATACAAGGTTGTGTCTTTTATGTATTTGGCATGCTCGGATCTGCAGCTGAATATACTTCCGTGTTTGATCTTCGTTTAAATTTTTCCATTAAACTTTTTTTATTAGGAAAAAACCCCACGACAGCATTGTTGTTCAGTTTTTAAAGGCATACCAGGAAATTTGTGGCTCCAGTCCTCACTGTAACAATAGCACCCTCGTGTATGCCATCAAAAATGTTATGTGCAAAATGGCTTTCTTTGTGCCAAAGCTATTTCTATTGCAATTCCAGTGATTTTGTACCACATATTTAATAACCGTAAATCAATAAATAGTGAAAATGTTGGAAACCTTTTTTAAAACCTTCCATCACATTTCTTCTTTTCCTTCTCTGACTTAATAAATATAATCTTCTTGTTCTGAAAATTGTAAATAGAACACAGTGGCAGAATCATTCTGAAATAGTCAACCCACTAAATAATTAGCTGAAAATTATGCCGTAATCCCCCTGTAATCTCCCTGCTTTCCCTATTTTAATTTTAGAATCCTCTTAATATCTTTAGCATGTATCTGAGTGTATGAATGCGCTTTTAATGTGCATTTTTATATCTAAATGTACATTCTTCATTCAAAACTAGCAAGTATGGTTTGGTGACAGTTCTGTTAGGCGCTATAATAATATGAAGAAGAGTGACTGTAGTGTCACGTATACATTAAAATAAGCTGACTCAGAAGCTCACAGTTTCTTCGACAAGCACAGAACTGTTGTTAGTTGTTTCTAGTTGGTCATTTTACTTTGAAGTTAGTATTTTTAATTAATATCAATCATCTTCTTGGAAATGAACGCTAAAGAAAGTAAATTTTTTTTGTATGTTAACTTGTCAGGCTATCAACTTGCAGATTCAGATTTGGGACACTTTTTAAATGGAAACTAAAATAAATGTGTTGGTGACGAGTATCCTGAAGTTTCAGAATTTTCGAAGAGTGCTGTTTGGCCACTGGATTAGTCTCTTTCAAACAGAAAATTGCAATAGTCCTTTAGAATAGATATGAGTGTAGGGCCAACTGGAAGTTATAAATTTTCAGAGTGTATTGACCTATATTTTTAATTGCTTTTAATCCATCGAAACAAAAAAAAACTCTTAAAGATGAGTAACACTAGCTCATTATTTATGAAAGAGACCATGAAACAGACATAAAGGCGTAAATTACACAAATTTTGTATTTTGCTTTGTGTGAATATAATTCTACTTAGTGGTATTTGTTTTCTATTTAAATACTGTGAAAATGTGTGGAAAGGACTGTGCAGATTGGGAAATGTACTTGTTCTTTTCCCAATTTGGTAATACATGAGGTATTTAAGGAAGTCAGACGTGGTTGCTTAGTGTGGATGAGCCTTGTGCTTGCACTGACCATTAGGCAGCCATCAGCACAGAGACCAAGTCACTACAGGGAGGGCTCATGTCCCACCAGGGATTGGTGCCCTAACAGGGGAACAAGCAACAGGAGCAACAGACACACCTACAGAATGAAGATCCTCTTTGTCATGCACATTTGCCATTTTTGCACAAGGTGCCTTGAGCACTGGAAAGGAAGTTGAAAGGGGAATCCATATACAATGAACAAAATTTTAAATATTCTCTTTAAATCATAGTGCCGTCTCTGTATTCTGTGAAGTCTCTGCTTATACAGAAATATGCTGCCAAGAGGCTCAGTTTACTGGGATTTTTGTTTAGGCTAAGACAAAGGTGATTATCAATTACAATTCCTGTGAAAGAAGTTGACTTCTAGTTCATAGCAGTGACTTTTTAATTATGTTTTGAAAAGTCACGGAATTATCAAGGTTTGAAGCAACCTTCAAGATTATTTAGTCCAACCATTAACTCAGCACCACCATAATCACCCCTAAACCCCATCCCCAAGTGCCTCATCCAGAAATTTACCCACTGAAAACAGCTGCAGTAATTCCTACACGTTCTGTGCCATATGAATGGTGTAGATTTTCTAAAGGCATAAAATAAGATGCAATAAAGACAGATTAAGCACATCATTGGCTTTTTTTTTATTGGTTAGCTTTTGAGGTTTTTTTTTAACCTATCTTGCAATTTCAGAATTCTCCTTACTTGATACTCTAAGCAGTGAAAACAACCCAAACCAAATCAGCATGCATAGTTGTTGTGGATTTCACTGTCTATGTTTAATTTATAAATGATAACATTTTTTGTATTTCTGTTTTGTTGATTGTTAGCTCCTGTGGTGAAGCCAAGAACATTGTAACATGGCCGTTCTGGTTTTAAGGAAAATACAGAAATATACTCACTAATCTCTGCTTGAGGAATAACCCAAACTTGCTTTAAATAGTAATTAAAACTCACCATTTTAGAAAACATTTGAATCGAATAGCCAAAATGTGCTTTTTTAGATGTTGTTCCAAGTTCTGAGGGTGATGTTTTATCCATTGAGATACTGACAACCTTACAGGGCTCCATCTTACACTTTTTCTTTGCAGCTGAAATTACTGGCAATACATAATGACTATTGTTTTTTGCTGAAAGACTTTAAAGTGTCTGCAAAGTGCTGTTACTTTAAAAGTGTTAGAGACAAAACACCCAAAACAATGTTTACATTGTAGCAAAGAAATACACTAAATACATAGATTTGTTTTCGTGAGCCCTAAGCAGTTGTTTTGCTTTTTCTAGTGGCTGCTATCGCTAGCAGTATGAACGTGTGGTTTGTAAAATGCCGGTTCACCTGTTCAGTCCAAATCTATTGAAGAACTAGATTTTTTTCAGTTCAAAGAAAAGTTACTAACGCACTGAAAAACGTGAGGAAAAACCAAAATATATACATTTCAGTGATATTTCTCAGTGGCTTAAAGCAAAAATCTGAGGAAGTGGCAGAGGGAGAAGTACAGAATGATGCTGTTGCTTACTTTTTTTTTTTTTTCCTCTGGTAACTGAAGGTTAAATGAGTAGCAAGCAGAATGCCTTAAACAAGATTGGTATATTGATTAAAACGCTGATTTAACAGCTCGCTTTCTCCCTTTGGAAACCTGGAAAAGATAAGCCAGCTGCTGTCTAAGAGTGCTGAGTGTCCACTGAGAGTACACTATCTATCATCACAATATGGTGATGAGAGGTGTTTTATGTTTGTGTTAATTTCCCCCACTAAATCAGTAATTATTACAATCCTGTCCCTGCTGTTTACCCTGCAGCTGTTTTTCCATTTGTCGAGAGAGCGGGTGTTCTCAGAGGACCGCACACGCTTCTATGGTGCAGAAATTGTCTCTGCCCTGGACTATCTGCATTCTGGGAAGATTGTGTACCGTGATCTCAAGGTAAAAAAAGAAAGAAAAAAAAAGTAATCAAATTTTTGTTTTTGCAGAGGCTATGGGGAGAAAAACAAAGTAATTATAAAGTTGCACTATTCAGAGTTAATGGGAAAAAAAAAAAATCTGCGCTCGGTTTTAAGTTCTGTGTGTGCTGGAAGAAGTCGTTTGATATAGTAATCTCTCGATGGGTACATTCCCTGACTTTAACTTGATTAAAAAATGAAACAGGATACCATAGTAGCAACACTTGGAGGAGATTTAAACTTCTGATCCTCATCCTCCCCACCCCCTGCCCTGTTACTCATAATTTAACTTAGATTTCAGCACACATCTCAAAAACAATTCCCAAAGTCCCTAAACAAGGGAAGTGGTGAATTGGGACAATGTGGCTGCATTCTTTTTATCTCAGCAAAGAGGTGTTTCTGTATGCTTTGGAAACATTTAAAACAATTCAGAATGCTTCAACAGAAAAAGAATTTCAGCATTGATTTCAAAATTATTTTATCTTTTTTATCTTGGGAAAGATTCCTATTAATGGAATGTAGCTTGTCTTAGATTGGCCAGCATATGCAGTTGCCTGGTACTCTGTTGCTCCAGGTACTCTGTGACATATTATGACCATGTTCTATGGAAAAATAACCTCTGTTTTCAACAGGAACATTTTCTAACTTGTGTGAGAGGAACCTCTAAATTCCACGATGAGACAATTTTACTTCTGTGTCAAGCCTTTAATTTCATGTACAGGAAATTGTGCTTTTCTGTTGTACATGCACAGTAGTGGAACTCACTCATGCAATCCTTTGTACAGGAACCGAGGAGAAAGAGGCAATGGTAGGCGAGTTCTGCTCAGCAGGGCAAACAGAAAACAAAATACTGGGTTACCTGCTTGTAGCAGAATCTGTTGTAATAATCAGAAATGCTGTGACATCCTGGGAAAAGATGGAATTGTCTAGTCAAAGAATGATAGGTGATAGTTTTTTATTGAAATTCCAAGTAATAAGGAAAGAGGAGTTTGACATCATTAATCTTCTATTTCTTTTGTTGTCTACTTCGCATTTTCTTTGTAACACACTTAGACTCAACAGAAAATCTGTACCTTTGAATTGTATTTCAGGCTTTGTGCAGACTTAGAAAGACAGGGCTATGATTGTTCTATGTTGGTGTTTTCACTACCTACCTTATAATTTGAAAAAAACCCAAACAATTTTCTCTTGAGAAAAGTTTCAATTCTATCTGTATTTCAAGTATGGCTAATGAAAACCTTTTGAGAAAGTGATATTAGGCGTTACTTTGAATGTTTTCACATTTCAAAGCAAGAATCATGTATTTTAAAAGCAATGCAAAGCATGCAGAGGTATATATTCACAATTTAAGAAGTCTCCTTTGCAAGTAAACAAGGAGGAATTTACCTCAGGGCTTTTTTTTTATCAGGAGCTGCCCTATCCCCAGTTCTGTCTATTATTGAAAAGGTTCTGGAAGATGGAGGTATTTTTAGGATTTATGGATACATGCTGTTTCATGACAGTGTAGAAAAGAAAAGGTATCTTGATCAGTGGATGTCATGATAGAGCAAAGGAAACCTATGAGGTCGTTGACTGGAGATTTACTATTGTAAATTGTATTAAAGTATTAACTAATTATGTAACTTGTATGGCAGTAAACACTGTTAAATGCTGTAATATAGTAGATGCTGTAATTTTTTTTTTTTAACTACAAATGAATTACATTCTGTTGCAAGGAATAACTCTTTTTTTTTAACAAAATTGATGTAATGCATCAATCTGTCCTGTTAAGAGATACTAAGGGAATATTTTTCTCCCCAACACACAGTTAGAAAATCTAATGTTGGATAAAGATGGACACATAAAAATTACAGATTTTGGACTTTGCAAAGAAGGAATCACAGACGCAGCAACTATGAAAACATTCTGTGGTACTCCAGAATACCTGGCACCTGAGGTATGATTTAGAATATTTTCTTATAATACTGTATAAAATGTTTCTTTTCCATGTAATTTTAGACTGACAGTCTGCCTGATTAATACTCCATAGCTGTTATTCAGAATGGAATGTGCTGCTATTCTTTGTGGTGGTTGTATATATATTGATGCTCTGCTTCTTGGTGTTTAAAAAGGCCTCTAACATGCGTTTTCCTTCTCATGTTTGCCTTCCCCTGTTAAAGTTTTTATCTTCCGATGATTTCTTCAAAAATAATCTTCCATCTGTCTGTCACTTGGAACATATGATCCTGCTTAACTGAGCTGTATAACTAGCATTTATATAGCCTCAGTGGAGGCGAGGGGGAATAGGAGGGTACTGAGTTTGATGGGTTTTATCCGAATTCCCTGGTTGCAGGGAGAGGGAGTTGAAATTTTAGATATTTCTGCTAAAAGCAGTTGAGTGTATCAGCCTCAGAACTGGTTGAGGTGGGCACCAAAACTGGCTGTTTCCTAGCATGTAAGCAGAAGTGGCTTACACACCAGGAGTATGCCACCCCATCTTTACCGTTAGCTGGCACTCAGAGTGCCAAGCGTCACACTCCGCAAGGATTGATAAAAAGGTGGACATCAGGACATTGTTCCTCTTGCAGCTCTGGTTTGGCCACTTGAGGATCTATTGTGGAAGCTCAAGTCATCCAAATGATCTCCAGCATTAGTGCTGACAGCTCTGCCCCTGATGAAAAAAGGCAAGGGAAGGACAACCAAGATTGTGTTTTTGTCCTGCCTGGCTTCAGTCAACAGTACTGATTGTGGTGCTCAGAAATGTCGCTCTGCCTCTCCTCAGGGGCTGCCAAATGCAACTCCAGTATTGATATGAAAGACAGCCCAATTTTTTTACTTAATGCTGAGGATTCTGTGGATGCTGAATTAGCCCTTATTTCCACTCTTGTCAGCATTCAAGATTGCTAATTGACGTAGCGCACACCTGATACTAAGATAACTTTCTAGTCAACCTAAAGGGCTTTAAAAGGCCCTTCAGTCCTACCATTTCATTTAAGAAAGTTTTAAAGCGTTTTCAGAAAAATTTACCACGTCTTGCAGCAACTCAGCACTACAATAAAGTCTTGTTACCATGTATTGTCTTTGAAGAACAATGTGCCTTAGTTTGAAGGGAGGAGGCACTGATTACACATAGCTCTTTATTCTCTTATTTTCAGCAGTACTGAATCCTGAGTAGCAGCCACAAGCCCTGGAGTCTGTTTCAACAAGCAATTTTGATTGCATTTTGGTTTTTATTCTAACCTTACAATTAAGGGATGTCAAAGAAACAGGTACACATCACCTTCTGGATAGTGCTGGCTGGAAATTAAGATTTCAGAATGGCTAGGTTTGTGGGTTTGAGAGTCTTTCTAAATCTCTTAAAGTCCCTTTCAGTTTGCAATCACGGACGAAATTGAAACTGCTAATAGCTGTCTGTAAGTCAAACAGGTAGGCAGAATTAATGAAACCATTTTGGATCCTAGCAAGATCTTTTGGTACATTCTTTCTCCAACAGTAAAGGAAACATCAGTATTTTTAGGAGCCACTCACTTTCTTTTCATCCATCTGGTACTATCTTCCTTGATTCTTTCAGCAATGAAGAGAAATCTGAACAGTCATACTCTCACTCTGAAGGTTTGAAGTACCTAAAGAGTTTGGTTGGCTAAATGTGTTTGTTTCAGCTGTTTGGTGAGTCATCAGCTACGTGAGCTATGAAGATAAACTCACTGATACCTGGCCTCCTTCACAGAATTCCATCTCAGAGATTCCAAGGAAGACTTGGATGTGGATTGTTACTATTCTGTTTGGCAATTTCTGACCTCTCCTTTGTGTTGAGTGCAGAGACGCTCAGCAGTCATCTACTTTTAAGAATTCCAGAACTGGTTTTGGCCTGCTTTGAATCTTTTATGCCTACTTAGAAGAAGTTGCAGATCTGCCTGTTTGACTTGGTACAATGGCCACTTGTCTTGTGTGTGCCAGCTCTTACCCCCTCATTGTCTTCTTGTCAGCAGTCTTAAAGACATCCTCTAAGAGTGCAAATATCCATTCAGTTGCTTTCATCTCCTTGTCCTCCTCTCACTTTTGAAAACATGTTAGCTCTCTTTCATCAAACTTGGCAAGGCATCATTCTGGGTTTTAGACACTGAGCACAAGTTATTCAATCCAGTTTGCTTTTCTATTCTCTAGAAGCCCCACTTCTCTGCTCTACCTCCCATTATGGGTATTTTTGGAGACCCACCCTGTAAAAATCTGTCTTGAAGGAAATTGACTCTGCATTAACCTTGGAAGCAAGGGAACTCATTCCCCATTTCCCTCAGAAATAAAGGGTTTTGAGCAAGCAACCTATCAGGTTACTGATATGGCATAAGAAGAGTCAACACCTTTAGCTGGATAGTTGCTCACCTGAGACAATTGTATCTATTTTTGTCAGGGCAGCTGACTGGTAAAGGGACCGTCAAGAGCCTGGGTCCTCCCATCTGTTTGTGCACGTTTCAGAGAATGAATGCTCAAAAATCACTTCTCTTTGCAGTTCAGGCCACAGAAATTATTATCAGGTGCCAAAGATTTACTACCTTGTGACAAACTTCAGAGCATGAGAACCTAATGTTACAACTGGACTTTAATCCTGTTACCATGCTGAATTCCTGCCTGTCTATCCCAAGACAAATGGCAGCATGCAATTCTGTTTTGCCTGGTCATGGTAAGTTTAAAGGCAGATACCTTTCAGCCTTTCTTTAGAAGCAAGATATTCATTCTCCAGTTATGTGGAGGAATCTATTCATCATCTGTCCTTTTAATAATACCCTTGCATTCTTTTTTTTTTTTCATCTGTGTCAGCTGCGATGGATGCATCCCTTCTGCAGGTTTTTTAGTTCAATTTCCCATGTACTTTCTGGCTGGTGGTAGAGGACACTGGAACAGGGTACTGTGTAACACACAGGGGCAGCCTGAGGCTGCTGCCTGCCCCCCAGGAGGCAGCTGACCAGGAGCATTGCACTGGTGGGAATCTATACCCAGCCTGAGAATTGACTTAATATTTTATTTTGTATTAATTCAGCATTGTGGTTTCGGTTCCAAACCTGGTTTTCCCAATGCCTGTTTGAGGCATAGAGTCCTGCTCACTATTCCATCTTTAAACTAGGTTACAGATGCTTCCAACAGTAAAATGGGAAGTAGCTAAGACAGATTAAGGTATATTTTCTCCTTGCATGACATTATCTCAGCTGAAGGTATCTTTGTGAGTTGATATGGAATTATTACCCAAGGCAATTTCAGAATTACTCTTGATCAGTAAATAAGCCTACCTGTTGCTGCATTTTCCTCACAGACCTTATGTTTCTGAGATCAGAACAGTCCTTCCGACCCTCTGTTGAAAAGGCTCTTTCATCTCACATTTGATGGGGCCTGACCTCTCACATAGGGCCTGACACTGACTGTGTAGATAATTAGGAGATCCAGAAAAATGCCCCTGTCCATGCAGAGATCAAATGGACAATGGGCCACAGGAAAAAAATGTAATGAACTTGCCAGGTTAGAGTCAGTTTTCATCTGTGGAGATAGAATTCTGGACCATCACTGATTTATCATTTGTGGGACCCATATGGAAGTTTATGTGTACCTTCACCGCACACTGAGCTGTTCAGGGTGTGCAGGCCTTCTGCCTAAGTGGTCCATAGGTGCATTCCCTTTCTATTCTCCTCTCCTAGTCCTTCCCTGTTATCCAAGACCAGTTTTCTATGGTCTAAAGAAAATTAAAATAGCATTGGCTGTGTTTGTCTTGCATCACTGTGTGCCAAGCATAAAGGAGAGTAGGGTACGAACACATCCCTTAGGAAGAAAATAGTTGCCACTGCCAAATAACAGGGCTTATATTTGTTAACAGTACAGATGTACATTTGTCACACTTACTGAAGAATGAGCAAGTAACTTTTTGTTTGTGAAGTTATATAGTTTTTTGAGAATAATTTGGTTGTGTGATAAATAGTGGAATTACTCTTATCATCTGCAGTAGAACTAACACAAGCCTAATTTTTTCGTGTGTGTTTAAGTGTAGTGGTACTTAATACTTCCCTCTGCTGTAAGAATCTGTGGTGCTCCCCATTTGAAAGGTATAAAATATGTTACAATTTCTCACTTAGTAGTTTTTCAGGAAGAAGAGACTATTTCTTAGAAGTCTGTTTCCATTGTTATTCTTCAAAGCAAGCTGTCACATTAGGGATCATTGTGGTGTCAGAAAATGTTCATAGATCCAATGAGAAAAAGATGAATTGTTATCCCATTTAGGTAACACAGATGTATACTTGATTTTTTTTCCAAAAAATGCTAGTTTTGCAATGGCAAAGGCGGGGCAGGACCACATGTCTTTTACAGGCAGTATCACTTGCTTAAAAAAGAAAGAATAAAACTGAGAAAGTACTTGTAAATATACCTGTGAGTCTTTTAAAAGCAGTTTGGATTTTGATAGTTTTCAGCTGTCTGTCAAGGATGAGACGTGCTAGTAAAGATACAGACTGGTACAGACTTTCTTTAATAGAACATGCAGGAAACGAAGCTACTTGAGCAGAGAAATAAAAGTTCTTTGGGTTCTGATAATTTATAAGGGTGTTTTCTTAGATGAGATTACAGTTTCTGGATCTCTGTATTTCAGTTCAAGTTCTTAGGACTAAGTGCACAGTCTTTGTTGTAGGAGAGCAGTCAAATGTGGTACTAAGTTTTGGTGTCACGGGAGAGACAAGCTTTAGATACCAGAATTTGCTTTTGAAGTTTTAAATCTTTTTAATAGCAGGAGAGAAGTTGTTTTGACTCTAAACAAGTCTGTAAGGGACTTCACTGATGTCATTCAAATGACCCTTAAAAGATGTGGATGATCAATGATGTGTAGGTCTATTCTAATAACAGGGAAAATGGTAAGATATTGCTGTGTTTTGTTAGTATAAAAGTACAGATTAGGTGGATGAATATGTACAAAATTGTTCATATGTACAGATTAGAGGGATGCATTCCTATAAGAACAGTTGCATTTTATTTAAAAAAGCGAACGATTTCAATATCGTTTATGCAGTTACAGTCACTCAAAGGTATGTGACAGTGAACAAGACCGGAGCAGATCCATAGCCCTTCCCCCTAGACAGGAGAAGATGTGCATGTGCTGTAACTTATTTTAAAATAAGACCAGTGAAGATTAAGGAAATATTAAGATCATTTATACAATGCTTGTTTGGCCGGTATTTTTTTAGTGATCTTTTTTTAAAAAAGAGAGTGAGAGAGATCATGTGTAATCAATTATTTCCATGAGTTTTATCTCAGAGGAGTGAAGGATAGAACTCTTTTATCAAGAGGCAACTGCTGTCTCTCCTCACACTTCACATAATTTCTTACTTACAGCTGTTCTTTTTGGGAAGGATATGGCTTTGATATCATCTAGAACCTGGCCATCAAAGTGCAGTGGCTGAATTTCAGCAAGGGAAAGCAGGCATCCTTACAGCAAGAAAACCCACCCTTTTCCCATGTTTTCAGGAATTGAAGTGAATTTTCTAAGAGCGTTGTGGTATATACAGATTGCAAAAAGCTGACAATAGAGTCAGAAAAAGCGTTTTGTCACTTGTGCAGCTGTACATTTATTTTGTTCTTTTAACGCCTGCTTGGATTGGATCAGGATATTTGCCAAAGGCAGTGTGGTAATTTTTTGGAGTGAGAATATGATGATCTACCACATAACTTGTCTGATATGAGTTGAAACTAAGTGCTATGTGTGTAGGCAGAGAGGGAACTACTGAAATGCACTGAGGCTAACAACGGGAGTGGATGTTTCCAGTTTTTGCAGGCATCATGACAAAGCATTGTTTTTGACAGGGATTTTAATGCAGATAGAAGTTGCACTGCCAGTGTTAAAGAAGAGCTCCCTAGAGTGGGGAAAAGGAGGAAGGCACTTGTTTGCAAACGACTTGATGAAAGCAGTCAACTTTGTGGGTAAACTGAGGCAGGCCAGTTGAGAGAGATCAGCTGAGGTGAGGGTGTTAGAAGTTCAGCTCACTGTGCTACAGAGAAAATGAAGTTGCATGGGTAGTACAGCTGAAGCCCTTTCCCCCCTCTTTCCCCTTCCCCCCCTCTTTCCCCTTTTTCCCTTTTTCTCCCTCTTCCCCTTTTCTCCCTTCTCTTATGGGGTAGAGAAGAGAATTTGAGTAAACTGGAGGATAGCAAGGAGGGAAAGGAAATGAATGAAATGAATGTAATGATGTCACAGGTAGATGGATAGATCAGAAAGCACTGATTAGAGATTAGAAGATTTTTCTTATGGGGAAAAATGTGATTTTGGGCAGGAAAGAAAGTTTGGACTAAAGACAATTATGTTATTTTGTTAATCTTTTCTAAGTAGAAACTGATAAGATGTGTTGCAGAGACACAAATGGCAGAAGAAATTAATGAGCAACTTAAAACTGAAGAGAAGCTTGCTGAAGAGTTGTTTGGTTAGGAATACAGAGGAACTGAAGGACAGAATAATTTTTGTCATGACTTACACAATTTCCTTTTAATGTCCTTTTCTGTTAAATTTCATTTGAATTTGAAGATAATTGAGGCATCAAAGTAATGTGCTTTTTGAAATTCTATGCAACTTTTACATAAATAATAGGCACGTGCCATTATTTTCCACCTCTAGAACTACTGGATAGATAAGGGAATTTGTGGAAATGCCATAAGTTAAGGGAAGGCTGCTGTTAAGATGTTGCAGCATGGATATGCATTCACAAGGTTTTAAGGCTGGTGTGAACTTCTAAGACTTGGAAAAAAAAGAGAGATTGTGGAAAAGAAGCTTAATGTTGAGCTCAGTTTTCCATCGTGCTCTAGAGGGCAAGTTCTCACTTGTGTTTTGTTACCTCTGGTGAGCACTAATGGAAGATTGGTTGTTAGGGTTTATCCTGGAGAAGAGACAGTTCTTGTTTTTATTGTGCTTCTTTTTATTTTGTTCACTTCTGTTAATTCTTTCTTTAGAGAAAGGATAATGAGACACTCTACCAAATTGTCTGCATTGGTAAAAACATGCTGGTATTCTGCTTCATACGGTTTTGCTAAAGACCTGATAGGCCTGTAGTGGTGCTACTCTAAAAAGATGGGAAGAATTTTCTGTATGAAATTCTCGTGAAGTGAGGTTAATGTATTTTTGGAAGATTGGAGGTAATTTTGTTTCTCCACTTTTAGTCTTGTTTTGTTCTTTTCCTGTGAAAACTGTATTAAGAAGTACATTTATAAGCAGAAATGCTGTGTTGTAGCATAATAGAGTCCTGGAAACAGATACCTCCATCATTCAGCTTTTGTGCCATGATGGTATTTTCGAATTACTTTTCACCTAAAGCTAGAAGCAGTGTCTGCTGCATAGTTAAGGAATTGCACTGTATTTCTATGCATTTCTACCCTTGGCTTAGTGTCTTTGCTTCTCCAAGCATTTTCTATGAGATTTCTTACACCCTTGTAAATATGAGAGTCCTTTATCCTTGTCCTGTGGTAGCTTGGAGAGAAGACACAGGCTGTGACTGTCCAGAAGTAGGCTGCTTGTAGCATCTTATCCTGTGCCTCAGGCAACATTGTGCAGACAGACTCAGTCAAGAGGGATGTGTGAACTTGTGTGGATATATTTCTGGGTTTTGTTCCTCCCTTTCAATATAATCTTTTTAGTGCTGAGCTAATTATGTAGTCTCAGTTTTACTGTTGAGTTAGAGTACCTGATCAACTTTCCAACTGTAAAACAGTTTGAAAA
This sequence comes from Mohoua ochrocephala, assembly GCA_013398855.1. Taxonomy (NCBI): domain Eukaryota; kingdom Metazoa; phylum Chordata; class Aves; order Passeriformes; family Acanthizidae; genus Mohoua; species Mohoua ochrocephala. Next base: position 23,119 of record VZTA01009578.1, read on the forward strand.
TCAAATGTAGCTTACATGCAAGACCCAACAAAATTAGAAGTGTTAAGTACGTTTTGGCAGTTCACTTTTATTATGCCCAGTCCTCAAATGTACCAGCAGACAATCATCTGAATGTTAGTTATTTTTCACATGCTTATGTGATCACACAAAAAGTACATGCTAAAAAGAAGCAGATGGTGACAGATGGGGAAGGTTGAATAAGGTGGTTTTGGAAACCTAGAAAAATGCACTTCTGTAATAGTGTAAAAATAAAAATTCTTTGATCGCCAAGTTAGAATGAACAAAATAGAGTGCTCCCCCCTGCCCCCCCGAAAAAAAAACCCCAAACCAATCCAAAACTTTACTGATAAAAAGAAATGGAACCTATGAGTGTTCAATATATATTTAGCAAAGTATGTTGTATAGTGTTGTTTTGTCCAAGGATAGAACATTAATTTTTATCAGCCAGAGACATAGAAAGGTGGTAGTTGTCTTCTTTCTTCCTTTTAAAATGATGAATTCAAATCAATTGTGTTCCATGCTTCAAGAATGCTGTCAAAAAGGTCATTCTTTATTGTAATACATTGGCAGTGTTGCAGGTTATGATAATATTTTTCTTCTAATGTCACAAAAAGCTTTTAACCCTTTTATTGTAATGGTAAATAAATTACATGTGTAATGAGGATATCTGTAGGACTAGAGCTGATCTGTAACGGCAGCATTACCTCTTTGTCATATAAGCAAATGTAAAGTTAATTAAGTAGGGAAGGTATAATCGACAAAAAAAAATCATCTTTTGTGTGAACCCCATCTAAGGACCTACCCTACTATGAGGGTTGAAAATTTGTTTGTTCATTTGAATTAATTTAATGAAGTCTCAGAATTCATATCTATTGAGTNTTATGTAAAAAAAAAAAGAAAAAAATTAAAATTCCTTTTAAAAAGTTTCAGTGATGAATATTAATTGTCAAGTCTTCTACCAACACTGATGCCATAATTATTTTTTCTTTTTGTATTTGAGTAGGTGTTTGTCTTAACCTACAGTATGAGGTGTTACTGTTTCCTGGTGAGGCAGAATGCTTTGCTTAAAAACCAACAAGCCTCAACTTCTAATAACCTGTTCTCATTTTCTTGAAAGTACAGTTGGTTTGCTCAGTACCTGAGCAGTGCAGTTATGCTGTTGTGTATTGCTGAACTGATTTTTCTTTTGGCTTCAAAAGGAGAGTTGAAATTTATTTTCTCTGTGTTTGCCTAGATGCTTCATGCATAATCTGATTCTTTGCAGAGGCACAACAGAATTTATTTTACCTGTGGAAGAGTGGTTTAGTGTTGGCTTGTGCTCTGTTGTATATTTGGCAACATTTTGTTTCTGGGTGAGGACCAGTGGAGGGGGGTGAGGAGGAAAAACATCTATGCCTGAAAATATTTTCCCTTCTGATTTATGGGAGATTCACAATATGGATTTTTCTCTTTACAGCAGAGTTCTAAGCACCAGATTATTTTCTTACATTGTAAGGAAATGAAAATGCAAGAGTTGTTTTATCTTGAAATGCTCAGATCTCATGAAAATTTAAATGTGATCTTTTTTGTGTTTGATTATCACTTATTGTGTTTTAGTGTCCCACATTCTTTCATCTTATGATCCTAAGTCATCAAAAATGCTGGTGACTTGAATTTGAGCACTTTTGTCAGCTTGGTATTGCCAGTGGACCCCTGAGCTGAAAATGACGACAGGTAGACAAGGCAGGGTATCCAGCACAGAACGTCATTTATTGGCAATAACTAGTACCAAGGTCAAAAGCTGGGCAGCATTTAGATGAGGGTAGGAAAGCATTGCTTTTGTTACACAGGCAGAAGAATTGCTGCAACAACAGATAAATTAGCACAGAAATTACACTTTCTCCTGAAACCAGATAACCAATAATGTAACAAGAATTTGCATTTTCACTACCCGGATGATCTCACCAGTCACAAAAACCAATTGTCCACACGCAGTGTCAGACTTCTGAAGGAAAAAGATATAACAAATATGCAAAAATAATAAAACAAACAGAATACTAGAAGAAAGGTTAGCTCAACACTGTCCATAAATAAACTTTTGTATTCAAACCAGAACTTTAAAGCAGAGGGCAATTTTCTAATGAAACACACTTTTTTTTTTTTTAAAACAAGTAAGTTTGACAATTCTTACGAAGACTGTCTCAATAACATGCTTGGAGCTTTTTTCGTTAATTTTCATTTAATCAATACAAACATTATTTCCATCTCAGCAAAAGCCTTTAGTTTTTCTGAGAGTAATGAAGCATGAACAAAAGCTGAGCAAATGCTGTTTAACATCAGTAAATATTCAAAACATTTTCAGGGAGAATGAGCAACTAGAAAGACATATCGCAGTATTATCATTATTTATTACTTCTTACACATCTTGCATCTTATGGCAGTGTATGTTTTAGAGACTACTGCAAGTGCAGTGATAATTAATACAGATATGAACAGGTTTTCAGTTTTTCTTCTGATGGTGGAGTGGGTAGAGTTACGAGAGACAAGTGCCATCTTTCTGTAGACTGAAATGATATTTTGCTTTTATTTGCTGCCTTTCTATGAAAGGTGTCTTTTGAGGGGTCTTTTTAATGTGACGTTGTTGTTTTCTTGGCTTTTTTTTTTTTTTTCCAGTGTTACCATTGGCTTCTTAAAGCCCTTATTAGAATACTCTTTTTCGTGTGCAGTAACATAACTACTTTTTTCTTTTCTTTTCTGTCTTTTTTTAAAATTTGGAATTCTACTGAAGTCTGTCTCTTCTAGGAGGTTAAATGCTTTAATTAGTATTGTGTGCTCTTTACCCTAGGAAGCTTTGCTTAATTCACATTTGTACCAGAATATACTATTTCTGATACAGCACATGTGCCAACAAACAAAAAACAAATTTGGTTTTCTATGTATTTTTTAAGGGTATATAACAAAAAGCTAGGTGAGATGGGCAAAATCTTGAATACAAAAATGTGATAGGAAGATAGTTTATATTGGGGCCAGAAGTAAAACAGACGTGCAAACTAGATACAAAATGGAGGAAAACTACCTGCAAAAATTAGAGCAGTGGAAAATCTCAGCTGTCTATTTCCCAGGGTATCTATAACCTTGACATTTTGTCTTTTCAGCTGTGTATAATAAAACCAGTAAGCATTCATTTAAGTGGATTTTTTTACTTTTGACGCAGCAACGCTCCACTTTTCATACCAAGATACAGTCATAGTAACCGAATTCTGTAATTCTTGGTAAAGATACCCTAATGCAGGATGGATTTTCATATATCTGGGTAAAAGTCCGTGTCTGTTAAGAGGTGTGCATTACCTTTGTTTATTAGTGTTAGATTTTAAACTTTCTCATTGTTGTAGTTGTCACCACAATTGATAGAAAGTTCTAGCAAATACACTTTTTAACTTCTGTTGAGTAATACGTGGGTGAATATTTGTTAACAGACCAACAACTATAGCAATAAAAATGTGTGAAGGGTTACCAGGAATGCTTAAGGAACATACACTGCACCTGAACTGTAAGGTTAATTGAAAACAGTTTTTCCCCCCTTAAATTAACAGTACATTGGTGTATCCAAGTTCTCAGTTTTCTTTCACAGCATAGGTGTGCAGACAGTTTGTTTAGATGTTTAAATATTTTCCCATCTGTTCTGTCAAAATTATTGATTGAGCAACAAGCTACTTCTAATGTCCTATCTGAAGGTCTATATATAATGGATTAGGAGAAACATCACTAGGTCAAAAATGTAATGGCTTTTCCAGTAAGTTGCCTTGATTATCTAGCACAAAGTATGAGTCTAATATTTTGATATTGTCCTTTTAGAGATAAAACCCAATGCTGACAACCCTTTGTATAGGATTGACAATGAATTTTACAAAGCCTTTTATGCTCAAGGTTACTACTAAATTTGTCTGTATTTGCAGAGTCCAGAAGTTACAGCAACTAGCTACCATTTAGAGGTGTGTGGGAAATACAGCTCTGGATGGTGGGAATTTCTTCTGTGGAAGCAAAAATCTTCCAGACGCTGCTCATCAGGGATGTTGTATTTCAAGAAAATGCAATAAAGACAGGATTAAGGGATTTTTCCTCAGTTTGTCTGAGGCAGTCACACCTTGTTCAGTGTTCTGTGATTAGGATTCTCCTATACTTTACTAGTTTCCACCTAGGGCAAGTGGAAGTACATGACTGACTTGAGATGGTCACAGACTTCCCCTGTTATATTGCTGGCTCACCTCCTAAAAAAATTTATTTTCACAGAAACTTGTAAAAGCATTGCATGTGTATGTATCAGCTTCTCTTTGGCATTCAGTTGTCTGCTTCCTATGTCTCTGCCCCAAGCCCTTGTAAACAGGAGTTTGCAGATGTGTCTCAAGCTGTTGCCTCCAAACAACCTTTCACCTCTTAGCTACTGAAGCAATAAAGATAAGAAAAGATATCTTTTCGCTGGTTTTCACCCTAAAATTAAATGGACATCAGATTCTGTGGACTGTATGTTAGGCTCATAAAGGAGTGACATGTGTAAAGCAAAGGACCTGGAGGTGTATTGTCTAATAAACCTGAAGATTAAAATCTACAGCCACTGGTGAAATGAAGGAAGAAGTTGTTTCCGTGGATTTTATTTTTTGGGAAAGAGAAAACTTCCAGTGGTAGTAACAATCTTTTTTCAAGTCCAAGACAGTGGGCTTCTCAGCAGTAGGGAATAGATAAGATAGATAAGACAGCTTTGTTTTTTGGTCAATAAATGTAAATACAGGAGTATTTTTCTTCGCTGATCTGTAATTACTTGCCAACAAAATGAATTATTATGCGTGAGGGAAAAACACAATTGAATTACTGCGATCTTAGCAGTCCTGCAGTGTTTGTGTTGTCTTAATCATGATAATGGCAAAGGTTGGTCTGTGAACTGAGTTTTCTGTTTTGTATGTAGGGCTTTACAGTCTGCCCTGTGTACAAAGCACTGTCCCATTGTATACTTGGTCCAGAAATACTTTCCAGAAACCCCAAGGTGTGCAGAGATGGTGGAATCGCTACAGAATACTTTGTTTTCCCTTGTTTACTGCTATCTCGGTAAATTTAAAAAATTTAAATTTGTATTGTGGCCTTTTGACCACAATACAAATGAAAATTTTAAGGCAAATAAATAGCTCTCCCTTAGCTGAAACTCTAGAGTTGTCCAGTGCCTCTAAAACGTCCATAAAAGCACTAAAGTACCTGAAAATGCCTGGCAGCAGATGCCTGGCTAATGTTTCTTGCTTGTTAGAAAGCGTGTGTGTTACTTAACCTTTTGCATATTTATATAAGAAGGGAAAATACAAACTTCAGTGGCACCTCTGCAGCTGTTTTTAAAAGCAGCCTTATAAACCCAGGCTGTGTCCTCATACTGCAGCATAGGTGTGAGTTGGAGGAGCGACAATGCCTGTAAAAACTGCAGTGGTTTCAGTGCAGCAATGAGTTCATGCCCACTTTGGAGCCCTGTTAATGCTGCTGGAGTGCTTTAGAGAAATGCAGGTTGGGAAGAAAAGCAGGGCCTTAATCTTCACCCTAAGTGAGCACAGCTGTTGCAGCTGTCAGTGTGTGCAGGAAAAACTGGCAGAGTCAGTGTAACTTCTGTGTCAGTGTAACTTTGGGGCAGAGATTGGCAAGCATTTCTTTCTGCAGCAATGCCACACCTGATGCTGCCCATGCTCTCGCTTGTGCTACTGCAGCTGTTCACACGGTAATTGAGTGGCTTAGGTCAGAAAACTCGATTCAAGCAAAAAATAATCCAGGGTGAAACTTTTCTCCCCTTTTTTTCTACTGTCTGATGTAGTGTGTTATATAGTTTTGACAAGGTAAGGGAAGCTGTGGTGAGAGAACAGAAACAAGAGCCTGAATTAGGCTGGCACTGCCTCTGAAAGAGCCAGTTGTTGAACTAGAGCCCTGAAAACAAACGGAGTAAGATTTCCCCAAGTTGTAAAAATGATGATGGTTTTTTGAGTTTTATTTCCCATGATCTGTGGTATCATCCAGACTGAACTGCAGTCACTCCACCTTCTGCTTTGCTCAGTGATGGGACATAATCACTTGGGTACAGTGATTATGTCTGGAGTGGATGACTATAAATGTTATCCACACACTGAAGTCATGTTGTGCTGGAGCTCTTGTCTCCTAAAACCTCACCTAGATCTTGGCAAGGTGGCTTGGATTTTGGCACGCCAGGTATGTGAAGAGGATGAAGGAGGGGAAATCATAAATCTGACTATTTAAACAAATTTTGTGGAAGAAAGCAAGTAAGTCCATCTTTACTTTGTGGAAACACCCCTGACTTGAGTATGTAGTCAGTGTAGGTGCTCTTTCTGAGCTCATGAGTTCTATGTGATCCGTGTGTTGTACTCCCAGAAAATACCAGTACATTGTTTTACAGCAGATACCAGAGTGGTTGACCCTGTGCCCTCTGCGATGGTTTTGGTAGGGCTGCGTCCTGTTCTGCTGTGACCATGAAGGGATTGGGTTGTTAGCACAGTTGCATTTGCTTAAAGATTGATTTGTGGTCCTTATAGCAAGGGACAAGAATTGGCTGGTGGAGGCAGCTCTTAAGGGCAGCGTACAGAGTCCAAGAGATCAAACTTTCCACAGTGTCTGTGTCTGGCCAGGTGCTTAGACTGGTGCCTCACATATACAAGGATATCCCACAGGCACTGGAGAGACAGCAGTATCACTCCTCACAACCAAAGGAGACTTTTCTAAAAGCAGGTATCCGCTTCATGGTGGGCAAAAGATTGAATTATTTATAGGTGCAAAGCCTACAGCTGCGTGTCATGTTCATTTTAGCACTGAGTTGAAGCTTTCTTGACCTGTGTTCAGTGTAATTAAAACCAAATCCCTCAAATCCCAGAACTGTTTGGAAAGGATTCTGTAACGCCAGGGCGGTGTGTACAGACATGTTCTCGTGCCTGCCCTAACGGCACAGATTTGGTTCTAGGAGCTGCTGGACTCCAGCGCTCCACTTTCACTGATTTGACACAAGCTACAAATCCTGGAGTTTCTAAGCACCATGAAGGTTAGAAATTACTTAAAGGAAATAGTGTATCTTCGCTGTGAATGCATTATGCACAATTTTATTACATTTATGTTAAAATAAGTTGAGATGTATTTTGCTTTATTTACACTATTTTCAGGCTGTTTTCCTTTTGCCTAAATGAAACCATTTTGATGCTCTTGCTTGTCTGGCTGGCTGTAAACCAGGTATTTAAACAAAAATAAAGAGTTGCCAGTTTTGCCAGCTGGGGATGAGAACCCGGCTGGTGATATGCGGGTTTGGGAGGCAGTTAATCCAGCTTTTATGCTTTTTTATGATTTTATGTAAAAAGAGGTTAAAAATCACATTTGGCTCTTTCTTTGTACCACTGTTTTGTTGCTGTTGTGGGAATGCAGCAAAAGGTTGTTCATACTTTTTATTATTATTAGGTAAAGTCCTGCATAAATTACATAAAGCTGCAAATACAATTTGCTTTAGCTATTGGCCATGTGATTTGCCTTGTTCAGAGAACGATATGTTTTATTTTCCTGTTACCTTCTCTTATAAGCCACACACGCAAACCACACCTCATCTTGTAAAAAGAATCTACCACCGTCTCACAATTTTATGTATTTTGCTAGCTTCAAAAGAAAAGACTGTAACTGTACAGAGGAGAGAAGCAGTAACAGTGCTAATAGATATAGCAGAAAAATATAGAATGCTTTTCTTCTGTGGCAGAAGCAGCGGTGATTTAAAGACAAGCGTCAGATTTCATATACAGTTTTTCAGCAAATAGCTTGCAATATGCTCCAACTCATAAAACATTTAATTAATTTTAAAATGCAGGAGTTATTTTAGTTTTGTCATATGTACTTATTCAGATAATTTGTTGTATTTTACACTTTCCAAAATTTCACCCTCTATTTGGAAATATCAATGATGTAATGAGTCTGTTTGTTTTGGCACAGTTGTAAATCATATGTGTTAATGTGTTAATATTTATGATTTTTTAATCTTATATACACAAGAGGGATTTTTAATATACTTCTTTTCATCATGTTTCTGCTACTAATCCTTAAGGACAGTGAAAAGTAGGAGTACGAATGCATTAATTACTGTGGGATTTCCAAAATTGCCATACTGGATCAGACTGCACGTTGCTCCTGCTAACAGCATGTCCCAGATACTTCAGAGCAGGCTTGGCTTTAAGGGGGGAGCAAGAGGAGAGGCAGATAAAGGAGCTCAACACCCCTCGTTAGAGCTGGCTACGGTGCAGTGCACGTGTCTGGGGTCACTTAGTGTCCCCTTAGGTGTGTGAGGACTGCCTCTGCCCTTGTTCAGGGGAAATTATTACACAGTTGAGACAACTGCAAGATAATCTACTTATGGATAAAGTTATTTCTGATCTTGTAGAGGTTGCCTTATTCATTAAAGACTGAAAGCTTTACTTTCACTACCAAGTATCTGAATGACTGTTCCTGTATGTCTGCTTACAGTCTGAATCTGGATGAGCTTTTTGTGATGGTGATTGCATGTGTCTGTGTGTTGTAAAAAATATTTTGTGTTCTGGGGATTAGTTTGTTGTTGGTTTGTTCTTTTTTTAAAAATCAGTCATAGGGTGCTGCTTTTCAGAATCTGCCAGCAATACAGTAACAATTCTCTGTAAAGAATTATTTACATTCTTTACACACGTAGTTCTACTCTATTAGTTGCATTTCTTTGATCTTTCTGTTTATTATTTAAGTCTAATTTCTTGTTTTAAGGTTTTTTGATCGCTCTTTCTGCAGCAAATATTGGCTATCTGACACACACAGTCGTAGTGCCTTCTGTTTTAACATTTATTGACTTCTGTTTCATCTTTTTTATATGAAGGGGCATGATCTACTAGAAATTCATAGAAATTGGAATTATATATTCAGTAACCTTCAATTTCCTTATTGCTTATGATTTTTTTATGGGTGAATGCTGCTGTTATGTGTCTGCAATTTAATATGAAGGTGTATTAAGGTCAAGACACACTGCTTAAATTTCCTATTCCAGTTCTCTGGTGCTGCTGGGAGAAGGGCTGTGGAATAAGTTGTTTTTAGGTACACAACATTGGTGACATAATGTTAACAAATTGTATAAACTTTACCAGTTTCTGTGTTTATATAATAGCCTATAAGCATAGTTTCATAGTAAACAGCATTGTATAAACGCTGCCGTATTTTTTTGCATTGGCCCAGTTCAGCTGTTAGGACTATTTAATGGAATGTAATGAAACTGTCAGAAGAAAGGCATTGAGGACTTTTGATGTAAACAAAGATCATAAAGAAACTAAACTTGTCTTAATCTTATTAAGGTGGTTCTAAATTGGAGACTTTAGACAGGTGGGGCAAAGGAGAGGGAAATGACTGAGAAAAGAGATGTTTCACCACTTCTAAATGAGGCATTGGTGTACCTGTAGATAGTATCTCTTTCCTAAAGCTGTGGATGATATTAATGGCCTGGTAGAGGGCATAGGAAAGGGTAAAAAGAAGCAATGATTGTTTGGAGCAGGTAATTGTCAATTTTTTATTTTGCTTTTAGCAATGCAGTGCCAGGTAAGCCTGGAATTTCAGTGAGCTCAGGTGGGTGAGTCAGTGCTGCAGTTTTGAGTCAGGTTCTGGGCGTCCTTGTAGCATACTGTGAAAATAAAGTCTCAGAAACACGTTCATATAGAGGTGCATCAGGCAGACTGAAAAGATCCTGTATGAAATAGTTTATGTCTTACAGATGCTTTTGGTTTCTGTCTCAGGTGTTAGAAGATAATGACTATGGTCGTGCAGTGGACTGGTGGGGATTAGGAGTTGTCATGTATGAGATGATGTGTGGAAGATTACCCTTCTACAACCAAGATCATGAGAAACTATTTGAACTGATACTAATGGAGGACATAAAATTTCCTCGAACTCTGTCTGCAGATGCAAAATCATTACTATCAGGCCTACTGATAAAGGACCCAAATAAGCGGTAAGTGAAATTAATTGGTTGTACAGGCGTAATAAATGCTCTAATTGTGCTGGGTAATGTAAAAATAGCTTCGTGGTGCCTGGTCTTCCTGGCTGAAGGAGCTGTCAATCCCAGGAAAGGTTCATACACAGCCATACAGTCTCAGATTTCCATTTTTTCAGTCCAGCAATGATTTACAAAATGAATTTAACCAGCAAAAGGAAGAAAAGCTTGTGGAAGACAAACTTTTTTAATCATTCACAGCAAACACAGAGATCTCTTCAAGTTTAGAATGTGTACTGGAACAAAGGGAGAGCTCTCAATTGTTTTTCCCAATTGTAACTTAACCCTGAGTTGACTGCAGTGTCTCATGGGGACTGTAGCACTTGTTCTTGGTGATCATGGCAGGAGAGATGCATAGACAGCCACAGCTACATTTATTAGGGCACATAAATAAATCATGTATTAGACCATTAAACTAGTAATTTGTTAAAGAATGCAACCGAAGTGAAATTTTTTAAAGAGAGTGGTTTGAAAGCAAGTGTCACTCAGTGCTGTCTGTGCCCTTTTGTAGTGGGCTTTTCCCTCTGGGATTGTTGCCTAGGAGAGCCATTTTCCAGTGGCTCCAGTACTGGACCAGCAGTGTCCAGTCCTCTGTGGCTCTAAAACAAATCTCTTTGTAAATCAGTGGGAGTTGTCTATAGGTACCATTTTTTCCCCATTATCTTTGTCATTCTTGTGAGCCTCCTGGGATGTTTCAGGGCTGCCTCTCTTCCCTAGTGCTCCTTCAGCCGCTGGTTGTTCTCAAGAAGTTTTGAGTAGTGGGTGTTGCCCTCAGGCACTCAGGGCAGGACTGGTTGTTGTGCTTCTCCAAGGGATTTGCCTGGATGCAGCCAGGTTTATGCATTACACACACACACACTGCCAGGTGCAGCAGGCAGGACAGCACAAGTGGTCAGCTTCTCTGCTCCAGCTGAACTCACTGTGTGCAGGGAAAGCAAACTCTGACCAGCCAGCCAAATACAGGCAGAGTAAAGTAAAACATTGTTTCTGTAGCAACTCCTAATGCTTTTTAACCTCCAAACAATCTGACCCATCAAATATATTAACCTTTAGAATTGGAAAGATGCTTCCTTGTAATTAATCTTTTCAGACAGTAGTGTTTATTACAGACTTATATTTAGAAGCTTATTTATATTCAAGTTCTTGTGCTAGCTAATGCTAAATAGGGGAGGAACGCAGAGATTAACACAACTCAGCTTTTTTGTGAGCAGCTAAAAGATATTGAGAGAAGTCTGGAGATTGAAGGCTAACTGCCATTTTTTTGCCAAGATGTAGAGAATTTTACAATGAGTAGTTGAGAAACAAGGAGGAATACAGCTTGAAAATTAGAATAACTTTACACTCAGTTATTGCAAGACTGACGTAATAGTCCAGAATATTTTTGAAATTTGGCAGCGGGGTAGTACCAAAACAGACTTTTTTCCTTAGTTGTGGAAATTATTCCTCCTTACAATAAGTGCTTTAGAGAGGAATTTGTCTTACTTAAATGCTTGCCTTTAGAATTTGTCTTTATATCTTTAGCAGTTCCTTTTAATGAAACACACACTGGTTTTGTCACTCTTCTTGTTAACATTTACATGTATGGTCTGCTTATTTAGTTAAGAGTAGCTTTTTCTTCTGCTGCAGCTTCCTTCTGTTAGGGCAGTAGGATCCCCAGTCTCAGGGAGCAGTTAGATGGGAGCTGAGCAGTCCTGAAAGTTGACGTGCTGTTGAGAAGGATAGAGTTTCCCATCACTGGATGTGTGGTTCTTTCTCAACCAACAGCAGCGGCTCAAGGGAGCTCACTAAACTTGTCGAGTCAAAGTGGACTTGCTAATGCAAAAAAAATGGCCAGTTCTCTCTTCTTTTCTCATGGCAGGGTTAGTTTTTCTCCAGGTTAGGGAGCTGACTCTGCTCACAGTCATCCAGTGGGAATGATGCTACAGAGGCAAGTGAGAGAGGAGAGGTATGGGCAGGACACTCCTCTTTTGGCAGCAGTGACCACTTCTGTGAGCTCAAGCCACCTTGGGCAAGTTCACCCAAAGTAGGTGAAACCCACTTCCTAAGATGATTTACCAGACAGAGTCTGGCTTTGGCAAGCTGTGGGCCACAGTGAGTAGTGTGGTTATTTACAGTGGCCTGTAAATAACCTTCTCAGCAGGCCTACAATTTATTAATTTATACTAATTGACTCAGATTGAGACTATTTTATGGTAATTGGTTAATTGTTACAGCACCCAGATGCAACAGCAGTGAACACTGTATAAAAATGATGCACAAGTCATTACTGATTCAGTGCCTGGCACATCCTTGGCAAAATTTTATATCAGCATTATTGGGTTGGTTTGGGTTTTTAATAGTGCCAGGACATTGTCTTTCAAGCAAACTAAACTTAAGTATGTTTTTAAAATTAATGAATTACTAAAAAAGCTCATCATGGACAGTAACGAACACTGTAGTTGGAATAATCAGAAAGAACAGACCACGGCATGGATGCTCCCACTGTCACGTCTTCTCTCGAGATCGTCACAATTCATATTAAACGGGTGAAAATTGCATATTAATTGGGTGAGAATTGTTCCCAGATAGTCAAAAAGAAATGGTCACTTTTCCAACCAAAGCAGTAACTTGATCTCCTTATAAAAGTTTAATATGTGGTTTTTTTCCCTCACTCTCTTTAGACTTGGTGGAGGCCCAGATGATGCAAAAGAAATAATGCGTCATAGTTTCTTTGCTGGAGTAAACTGGCAAGATGTATATGATAAAAAGGTATGTCTTTATATGGCATTGGATAAGCTGGCTTCTGCAAGGTGGTTTCAACTGCTGGTCACAGACTTCTGTTTTCTGGAGTTAGTAATTTTTTTCTTTGCAACTTTTTTGTGTTAATACAAATGAATAATTATTCTGAACAAGGTGTACTTACTTAATCTTTGTGTTTTCAGTAGTAATTTGTCAGTTCACCAGAAATAAATTTTGCAAACCAACCCAAACCTTTCATAATATAAATGTCCAAACTTTTTCCTTTTCGTTTTTCTTCCTGGGCTTTCAAGAGAAAAGTAGATGCATGACTCAAGATAATGTGAAAATTGTAATATGGTTTATCCCGAAATGTCATTTTATTTCTGCCTTTTAGTGAAAAGTTGTTTTATGAAAAAGGGAAATTAAGTGATCGTAAGGAACTCATAGCAAAAGTCTACTTTCTGATTGTTTGTGTATAAGTAGAAACCTTTTTCAAACTTAGTTTTAAAGAGATATCTAAGAAAATTAAAATAGTGTTACAACACTGAGCCAAAACAGCTTGTGGAGAAAGCAAGTGCTGGGAATTCAACTGGAACAGTTTTCTCCAAACTCAGTCCTGTTCCTGTAATGATCAACACTTTGGGAATGATTTTAGAAAATGAATTTATCTTACTTGGGAGTGAAACTCAATTCAACTTAGGTTGTTTTATATACAGAAACTGATTTTATCTCAGTATTTCTGTAAGAATTTACTTGTTGCTATAAACCCCTTCTATTTTGATAAAGACTTTTCTTTTTTCCCCAACTGTTTTACATTGTTAATCTGCCAGTTGAGCTGCGTAATTTTAAAAGATAGTTTTTTCTCCTTTTTTTTTGCTTTGTTCAAATAAAAGGAAAATGGAAGACATACGACTGAGCAGAATATGTTTATGCTACAATGTCAATGATACAAACTGTTTTTTCAGTTGTTGTTGAACTGGAATTTTAAAAATGTGTGGTTGTTGGTGTGGTAACTTCTCTGACAAATACCGGAATTGAAATAAAAGCCTGTATATGATGATACAAAATATGGTACTCTGAAGTTACTTGATACAAGTGTGATTTTTCCCTGGCAGTATCACAAGTTTTCAAGAAACTCTACAATAAATAATCAGAGCAAGTACATTAATCAGGTTACTTTATGAGCTCAACCACTGGTTGGTTATATAAGGACATTGTAGAGAAGCACTTTGAGGAAAAAAATCTAAAAATACAAGTTGAGGACCTTTCTAGAGTAAAAAAAACCACAAACCACTAAAATCAATAGGATTGCAACGTGCTAGGAGTGGGTGAGAAAAAAAAAACCCCGTTACATTATTCTTGCTGTCTTGAGAAACATTTCTTAATTACCTTACATTAGAAATAGAACTTTCAATTCTATACTGTGTTCAGCATCTTATGCAGTTAAGAATAGATAGATGCTCTTAATTGCCTGTGCTTTGATTCTTTCCAAACGAACACGGCAAATGTGTTCCAGTCAAGCCCCTTTTCTGAGCTATTAAAATAAAAGGAGGCATTTTTCAGATTTAAAACCAAAATTATATAATTATATAAAAATAGATAAATGCCGGCACTTTGCTTTTATGCTCGTGGAAGTGGACATGGCTTATTGGAGTATTATAAGTAGAGAAACTCTAGTCATCTATTTCCTCTGGACACTTGCTTTGAGAAACTAAATTTGCCAGTAAAACATCAACTGAATTTCCTCAGTTAAACAGTTAACTTCAAGGATCTTAGGAATTGCTTTTGTGCGGTATTGGCACACAGTGTGTCTGTCCTTTATGGAAAAATAAGTCATGAAAATGATTTCTGTCAGTGTGCTTTTCTGTTTAATTACAAATAGTTTTGTTCCTATTTGTTCCTTACAAAGCCATTTGTCTGCCTGGTTAAAAGATCCAGTTGTTCCTTCTGCACACACAGTCTTACACTCTGCAGACTTCAGAGCTGTGCTCTGAAATATAATCCTCAAACATAAGAATAAGGTTAATGAACTTTCATCAAGTATGTTCATTAGAATGCTTATATGAATATTTTTGAGGTATTTTGGTATTCTAAAATAACTCAGAGCATCAAATAAATTTGATTTTCAAATAGGTTTATTCTATGCTTGCTTCTGTTGCTGTTTGTTGTTGGATGTAGAGTCTTCAGCAGTAGGGTCACTTGATGAAATTGATAGTGGATATAATTATTTGCATAGTAAAAATATTTCACAGTAATTTTGCCCGAGTTTTATGCACCATGGCACTGTAATTTTCTGGCTGCATTTCAAGAGTGTGTTTCTGTTAGAAATGAAAGAACTGAAGTTCTTTCAGAGTAATGGAGACCAAAAAATCATGTGGTATTCTGAGTAGTTGCTGGGTGATAGTTTTGTACATGTGCACACTGTGCTCCTGTGCCTCTGATTTTATCATTTTACTAGGTTATCACTTTACTGATGTGATTAGAAATAGAATTATATATCTGTAAACTACTTCATGTATTTCATGTGACAGACCACAACTCTGTCAGGTCAAACGGATCCAAATGGTCAAATGGAATTATTAGGGTTCTGATACTGCTAACTCATTAACCTAATGTGGTACTACATAAAGATAAAAAAAATATTGTATGGCACACTGGAGCAGAGAAGGTCGTTGCCTTTAAATGAAAAATGTATAGTAGTTAGCATTTGTGATCTGATGTATTTATTTTTGGCAGAAAAACCATGAGGGCATATGAAAGAAAGAAGCCTGTGCCAGGTTCTTCCTGTGATCATCTCAGCCCTGATGAGTTTTTATCTCTCTGCCTGAGTATGAGAAATTGAATAGTTTGGCAAACTCTGAAGACTTCAAAAGCCCATGTACTAAATAAAATATTTGTTTTATTTTTAGGTAGAATCAGGAAGCTTTTTGAAATTTCTCTGTTTCTCATATAAGAATTGCTTTAGCATATTTTTATTTGGGTAGCAGAAATACACTAAAGTTGTCAGATGTTCTGTTTAGGGTCTTTCACTGAACAAAAAGCACATGGGCATTACTTAAAAGGTCGAAGTTTGGGTATGTCGTCAGGCTTGAAGCTTGAAGCACTCTGTAGCCTCAGGGCAAAGGAGGTCCAGACCTTGTAGCGAGGCCTGTTTTTCCTCCTGCATATAATATGGATGGAAGAGGAGAGAAACCATGAGGAAATTTGGGCTGAGATAGATGTTCTGATTTGTGGTAATACCTCTGATTGTTCCTGAAGAAAATTAGGATGTGCCAACAAATGAATTTGTTGGTGCTGGGAAGGGAGCAGGGACAAGTGACAGCAAAGCCTGAAGCGAGGAGGCCTGGCTTTGCTGCAGGCGGTGCTTTTGGGGCACCTGTACCAGCGCGGAGGCAGCGACTTTCAGCAGGAAGTCTGACAGCTGCAAGAAGCTGTTCCTTCCTTACCCTTCAGCTGTGGCGACCTTGGTTTACTCAAGTCACAAACACAGCAAGTGATGAAATCCCATGATTGAAGTCCTGGGTTCAGGCCTGGCAAAGTCTGCAGTGATCTTAAATGCACATTTAAGTATTTCTGTGTATCAGGTTTTGAAAGGAAGGGGTGGGAGGGAAATAGGAAAATACCACCATTTGGTTTTAGGTTGTTGCTATTTGAATCATACTATTTTTGTACAATTATCTGCACTGCCACAAAACCTGCAGAAATTACCCTCGTTGGTTGCTTTTGTGTTGTTGCCATGCCAAGTCGTCGAAAGATCAGACAACATCTAACCTGTCTGATACTTTCATTGTGTTTCCACTGATACCTTAAAGGATATGGGCAGACCTAGAGGTTGATTGCCACCCTTCCCCCAGCTGCTTGAATTTACAGGGAGGAAAGTTTACATAAGGGTGTCTTGATTCTGAGACTTATGCTACTGTAGTCCTGGGGGTTTGTGGTTTCTCTCTGTCCATGCTATGTATCATTTGGAAAACAATTTATCCATGGGTAAACCTCCCTGCTGAAGCCTGTTTACCTGTGGACTTGTGTTGTATGTCCTTCCACCACTGCAATTCTAGCTCCTTCTCCTCCCCCTGCATGGGTCTGTGGGGTATTCCCAAATCCCGGCTGTGCTGTGGCTGCTTGCTGGGCAGCAAGCTGCCTGCTTTGGGGCCAGGTACAGGCATGAACCAGTCCCTACAGGAATGCTTATTGACTGCCTTGAAGCTCAACTCAAATGACCCTCTTTCCCCCAGGTGGAAACTCTAGTTTGAGGGGCATGGACAGGTATTCTTCCCGTCTATTCAGCACGATTCAGCTGCAGTCTGTTGGTCGATGGGACTCTTATGGTAGTGGAATGGCCTGAAGTTGTGTCAGGGGAGGTTTAGGTTGAATATTAGGGAAAGGTTCTATACCCAGAAGGTGTTTGGGCACTGGAACAGGCTCCCCAGGGAAGCGGTCACAGCACCAGCCTGGCAGAGTTCAAGAAGTGTTTGACAACGCTCTCAGGCACATGGTGTGACTCTTGGGAATGGTGCCATGCAGGGCCAGGAGTTGTACATGATGATCTTTGTGGGTCCCTTCCAACTCAGCATATTTTGTGATTCTGTGAAAATTTCCTTTAAATTAAAAGGAGAAGGAAGATCAGGTTGATGTTCTTAAGCATCGTGCTTTTCATTTGGCAGATTGAGTGCATCATGGTTACTTTGAAGTATCTTCAGCCACTTTCTATACAACACCAAGAAAAGTGATTCCTGGTAAATTATCTTTGAGCAAGTAGGGTTACATATTTTCTCTCATACTGAAGTATTTATGATGTAGTTGTTCACTAAGCGTGAGAAAATTCAAGGTGTAGAATCAAGCCTGTACATCTCAGTGTACCTGTAACAGTCAAATACTGTGCCCACCCCTTTCCTTCCTCTAGGAGATGGGTGTCAAATTTTCCAGAACCTGAACTGTGGAAAAAACCGTGGTGTTTCTCACACACTGCTCTCGATGGATGCCAAATGGAAATGCCATTCACTGGAGATAATGAAGACACTAAGATATTGCTTCTGCTGTCATTTCTAACATCAAGCCTTTGAAATGGCCAGGGCAGATTCAGCTTGACAGATGGATATGAAATTGGATTTTTGTCTTGAACACAAACTCTTAAAGTCACTTAACTCACACTGAGTTTAGACTTTTATTTCTTTAATTGTACAGGCACATGCATATCTATGCATATGTGTGTGTGTGTAATGCATAAACTCAGAAAATCTGTATTTCTGCTCCTTAGAGTAGATTGTCAGGGGGTGCAGTTCCCTGTCTGGTTGGAGCATTTTTCTGAATTGAGGCCGCTAAAGGAAGAAAATTATCCTATACTAAAGTTTGGCAGCCAGGACCAAGCAGTGTGATTCTCTTGCAGACTGACAAGGCCTGTGCTTAACAAAAGCTTATCTGACTCCTTTTGGACACAAGTTACTGGATGTGCCTTCTGGTGCTCACATCACTCTTGGACTTCTGACTTCTCAGGCCAGAAGTGAGGAAAAGCTGTGGCAATAGCACCTGGATACTATTTCCTTGTGCACCACATGTGAAATCTCGCTGGCTGTAGAGTGGCATCTTCATGTTGTGATCATCAGAGCAGTTGTTAATGTTGGGTGTTTTAATCTTTATCATTAAACCTCAGCTTCAGTCTTCCTTGGGATGTATGGAGAAGCTTCTGGAGTGTCAATCTAAGGGGTTTATCTCTGCAGCATTTGCACCTTAGTTGTCTTTCTAATGGTTTCATTGCAGCTGAAATTTCTGGACATTTTGCTTTCTGGTTTTAAATGAAGTCTGACAACTAATGGGCAAAGGAGACACCCCTCCAGGAAAATGATTGCCAAGAATTTAGTTGGAGAGAAGGGGAGGTGGGGCTTTGGTGTCGGCTCAGGAGTCCGGAGTGGGATGTCCAAAAGACTTTAGCCCCAGCTGGTTTGGTGTAGGTGAGGTAGAACAGATGGAAAGGAGCAATCCCCAGTTCTGTCTGTCCACACAGCTGTGTGGGAGGTGGGGGTGATGCTGCGAGGGAAGGAGGCAAAGTGTATGGAAAGATTCAAGAAACCTTCCTGACCCTCTGTTCAGCTGTATCTGTGCTTCTTGATCTCAGCTACTGCTTCCACTTTTCCAAAGGTTTTATGGGATCGTGGCTGTACATAAGGGCACAGCCTGGATAAAAACCAGTGTACGCTGTTGTGGAGAGCCACATGGCTGGAGAGATTGTTTTTGCAGTCAGTGAAGTTTCTAAATGCCTTTAATGTCCAGGATATGAAAGATAACTGCTGTAAGATAGATGAATCCTAAAACACCATTAACATAAATTTGCATCAGGTCCCTCCCTTTTAGTTACAGCCTGGAGTTTCATGTCTTCTCCTTGTTTCTCACTGAAATTTTCATCCACTGACTTATTGGAGGTTATTGATAAACAGTTTTCTAATAAGCCTAGCTGCTGAGCATTGAATCGGAGCACCAACTTAATGAGTTTTGTTTTAATGGTGCTTTTCATACCTGATTAAAATTATTATTGTAATTATTTGTTCCTTAAGAGTCATTTAGCACTGTGCTTCTCTTCCTAAAATAATGTTTTCAAAGTATTTTCCATAACCATTACTATTTCAGGTAGATGGAGAGAACAAGGGGAGGATTTAAAGTCATAGGGAGGCTTGTTCATCTCCGCGGGTTAAAAAAAGAGACGTAACAAATCCCTGGATAAACCAGTAGTTAGCCTGTACGTTTTTGAGAAAGAAACTTGTCATCTACTGCATTTTCCTTTTCCTCTCCAGCGGCACATCCATGCACTGCTACATATAATGATCTTACCTTGCCATACCTTTTGTGTTTCATTAACTACTTGAAGCTGACTCGCAGTTGTTACAGACTGTGAAGTGAGGGTTTGCTCTTTCTCTTTGCAAAGTAGTTGCAGCATGGAAGGCCTCTGGTGTACTGCACAGCAGGAGTAGTTTGTTCTGCTGCAGATGTGTGCTGCACTATTGAAAAGACACTGCTTCTTGTCCTTGAGAAAGAAGAAAATTTTTCCTAAGCTTGTATTTTCATTATTTTCAAATGAAAAGTTTTACTTTTTTGTGAAATGGCATTTCCTGTTTCTGACCAGTGAAAAGTATTCCAATCAAGGAAGGAGTAAAATTGTTATAAACCTGATATCTTACAAATTTTTTTCATGCTGAATTTATCGCTGAGATCTCTGAAAGTGTCTTTTTAAAAGGATGTGACGGACACTTGGCCTTGACTAGAGTACATTACCTGGCTTTCTGTAATCTTGTCTAGGCTTTTTTTGTGGTTTTTTTTTTGGTTTTGTTTTGTTTTAGGGTTTTTTGCTATGTTTTTTTGGTTGGGGTTTTTTTTTGTTTTTTGAGTGTCTTTTTTCAGATAGAAAAATGAGAATAAAATGGCAATGTGGGATGTTGCACTGGAACAAATCTGTTTTTAGGAATTGTGTGGCTGCATTGCTGGAGAGATGTACAACTTTGGAAATCTGCTTTAATAGTGCAGAATTGTTTGGGATAGCCTGGGTGCATGTAAAAATAATTTTCAGAAAGTGAAGGAATCTGTGCAATAGTTTACACAGATATTACACAGAATGCTTTTTTTATAAACATTGGATGTAACTTGATTTATACCTGGAAGATTCTTCTGATGTTGTGTTTATATATGTTAGCTCCTTAAGCATTTAATCTACAATGCCCCGAACTTTTACGTCAAAATACCTCTCTGCTGCTGTATGTTTTCCATTCAGGACAATGTAAGGGAAAGCCGAATGTAGTTTTGAAAAAGTATTAATCAGGTATACTGTACTCTGTTAAGGATATGAAGTGATACATTTGGTTTTGCTTAGTAATTGCTTGCAGTGTTACTGAAGATCTGGATCAGATGAAATCGGTCTCTTACTGTGTACAGATCACGTACATCTATGCATCTAGTGCATGGAACTTGGGGAAAGGAGGGAGTTTAGCAGCAGTTCCTCCTCCTTTGCTGTGGGGTGAATGAACAAGTTAATTTGTTGCTGTTCTGGAGTTGAGGAGAGAGAGAACATGAAACTAGGGAAAACCACATGCAAGGTGATAATATCAGTGAGGCAGGATATGACCTGTTGTATTGAAAGGAAAATCAATTACACTTATTCTCAGGGTGTGTTTTACATTGCACATGAGGAGACAGCACCAAAGGGCTCCTAGGTACAAACAAAAACATTGTCACACCACACACACACACACACACACACACACAATTTGCAACATCATACATACTAAACTGCTGCATTGTTTTTGGACTGGCAGCATGCAGTGTGATATTCCATACTCAGTATGCCTTCCAGGAAAAATTTATCAGCAGTTCTTCTGGTGGAGAAGGTGGACAGCAAGGCTGGTTCAAAAGAGGGGCAAGGGAGTCCTGCCTGCAGGCTGTGAGTGGCTACTAGTGATTTGCTGTTGGGAAATCCCACACTGTGCTGTGAAAGCAGCAGGCAGGTTTAGATGCAGCAACTCCCTTAAGCCTGAACTGGCCTTTTTTCAAATGTAAAATTTATTTCCACATCACGTAATTTCTTCTAAAGGTAAGTTCAGATGAGGGCCTTACCACTGAAAACAAAAACCCCAAACCATGCTTATTATGCTCTCTGTGTAGTCTTTTTCTTCTTAGCTGTTTATACCACCCAGTTGTGGTGAAGTATCTAGAGATGCCTTTGCCTGGCAGCTATGCGGGTAATTAAATTGGCCCGAAGAGTTTCTAGGTAATTATCTTTATGCAGCTCAATTTATCTGCAAGTCATGTGAGAGTGATACTTGGAATTTAGCTGTGTTGTGCTATTAACTGGATTGTGAACTGGTATTTTTGGGATTGACTCTAATGGGTTCTGTGTCTTAGTGGAAGTTAGAGACTCAGCTGCCTCTCCACAGACCTGCTTGTTTGATCTGGGGCGTAGGGAAAAAGAACTTACTTGTTTTCCTGATAGTAATTTGGCTGCTTTGAGGTGTAGTAATTCTGTTTTGTTTCTTGGTGCCTTTCAGCTTGTACCTCCTTTTAAACCTCAAGTGACATCTGAGACAGACACCAGGTATTTTGATGAAGAATTTACAGCTCAGACTATTACAATAACACCGCCTGAAAAATGTAAGTCAGAAATGATGCATGAGCATGATGTAACAATAATGTTTAGAATAAAGCAGTGTGTAAGGTTTCTTCTGTTTGAATAGAAAAGCTGTTACTTTCTCACTGTTACTAACGAAAGTCTTCATATGGAAGTGTGTAAGAGTAACTCTCAATGACAGCTTTATTTTTAAGATGCAATAATTACAAAGCTTAGAATATTAGATCACTCTGGGTTGAGTTTTGGGGGCATTTTTGGTGTGGGCTTTTTGGTGTTGATTTTGTTTGGGGTTTTTTCATTTGTTTATTGGTTTGGGGGTTTTTTTTGTTTGCTTTTAACTAAGAGAAGACACTAGCTTCAAGTGTTTACTGGTTGGCAGTCAAGGTCCCAGTTCAGCAAAGTGCTTGGAACATGGACCCTTCTTTAAGCATGTGGACAGTGCTGGTGGCTTCAGTGGGCTGTAGCTTTAGTTAGATAGGCATGGTTTGAAACACTTTGAAGACAATACTTCGGAAAAAAAAAGAATGACTTGGAAATTAAATTTCCTATCAAGTCTTTTGCTTCAGCAGAGCTCTTAAAGAAGGTGTTAATATGGATGTAACCATGGCACTGGACCTTGCACAATTTCTTTATTAGAGTGAATGTGAATTCAGCATCATTTGTGTTTTTGTCATCTTCTGTTACGCACAAGAATCATGATCTGATCAGCCAAGCCAGGGCTTTACAGTTACTTACCAAGCCAGAGCAGTTAAAATCTTGCTCCTGAGTTGGTGAATGAATTTTCTTTCTAAACGGGGATATTTGGGGTTTTGTTTGTTTCTTTATATTGGAGGCTGAGAAAGGAGGATCACAAAAGTAGACAATAAAGGCTGTAGTTATGGTTGCTTAGCCTTTCATAAAGCAAGCTCATTTTTTGGATGTTTTGGGACTCCCAGGTTAGCTGCAGTTTTCTGTTCACAAATAGATCTGGAGTATTTTCTGGAGTTTGCATTTTTAGTGTTTGAACACAGTCATAGAAGCACAGAGTGGTTTGGATTGGAAGGGACCTTAAAGTCCATCTGGTTCCAATCCCCCTGCCTTGGGCAGGGACACCTTCCACTAGACTGGGTTGCTGAAAATCCATAATTTAAGTGATTTTAAGTCTTTCTGCTGTGAAAAAAGAACCCTTTCTTCTCCCGTCTATCTTGATAACAATTTGTTCATCTTTGTAACTTGAACAAATTTTACTAAAATTTGGATTAACTTGGGGTCTGTTGATTCGATATCAGACCTGCATTAACTCTAGTTTTTATGTGCAGAATACATGAAGATACAAAAGACACAGCATTCTGGAAGGTTGCATATAAATACATTGTTAGAATAACAGTCTCAGCAGGAGTCTTTAGGAATAAGCTTTGTTAAAAAGCCATGTGAGAATGTACATCCAAATTCTCAGAGTTAGGTAACATCTGGTGCCTGCTTTCCATTGGCACTGGAGGAGTTATGTAAATAAAAATATTTATGAATTTGGCTTATTCCATATTTCTTCTGATCCCAGTAAATACTGTAAAAATAAGTGGTTTACTAAAAATAATATCTAAGAATTGAAACACATAAAACCTATATGAATTGTTCATTTTGTAGCTGTTTTTCCTTTTAACTCACTTCAAAATGGAGGAATATTTAAATATATCTACAGTAAGACTATAATTTCCTGAGCTCAGCTCAAGAAATGATGGAAACTGGCTGCCTCAATTGGCACTCGGCTCCTGTGCTGCCAGAGGCTGGGTGTGCTGGCACGTTCGGATTAGCCTAGAAGGAGTAGTAGTGATTGAAGTTCTCAGGTGATAGTCACAATAAAATGTACCAACCAATCAACCTAGCCTAAAATAAATAGTGACTTTTGGGCATGGTGTCCTTTCAGTGAGTGTCACCCTGCTGTGGGAACATAAGCTTAGGTGCTTAACTAAAGTCTTACTTCAACTTGAGCCTTTAACCTCAGCGTTGAACCCTGAAAGATGTACTGCATATCAGGTGAATGATAAAGTTTTATCGCAAATATACTGACGTTCTGAACTTCTTCCTTAACACAGATGACGAGGATGGTATGGACTGCATGGACAATGAGAGGCGGCCGCATTTCCCCCAGTTTTCCTACTCCGCAAGTGGACGAGAATAACTTTCTTGTTCTGCTGCTTCACTGTCATCTTAGGTTTATCACTGAAAATGATTCCTGAACATCACCACCAGTACTAGATACTACTATGATAGCAGGGGCACTTTCAGAGACCATTCCAAATTGAACAAGTTTCTTTCCCAAACCTACCTAAAATCCGTTCTGGTTTTGCATGACATATGAGATTCTTTCTACTCCGCTCTCCTGCTGTTGCTGCTGCCCACAGTCTCAGTATAATAGCAACGTCAAGAAGTTACTAACAGTTTCTTTGAAGGTAGATGACTTGACTTCAGCATTGTACACTTTGTGAACAAGTAGTCATCTATTTTTCCTCACAGTGGAGGCTAAACAAAAGCCGTGTCGGTCCAGCTTATCTTCTTCCAGAAGACGAATCAAAATTGTAATTAGTCTAAACAGACTAGGCGATAACATTTTCTTGCATCTGTTTGTGCTGGTTAGAATGAGAAATCGTAGAGGTGGTGATGTACATATGCAAGGTTTCTGTTAGGCATATCATTACTTGAAGCAGGTCTGTGTCATTAACATCTGGCTGGAATTTGTTTGGGAAATGTTTGAGAGAAGGACTTAAACTGTTGATATATATAAATATATATATATATTATTTTTTAATTACTGTTGGATACTACAGAAGAAGCAGAAAGGCTGGGCTCACCCAGCCTGCCACTTAGAACTTCCAGGTTCATGTGCAATCATGGAGAATCGAACATTATACATGCAAGAAATGAAGGCATAAAAGCAGCAGTTGAAGTTGTTCAAGGGGTCTTATAATTTGCACCAGATAACATCTTTCTCATGCTTTCCTCTTTCATGATATGCATCACCTCTGATGGCTGAAGAATGTAGACAGGCATAATGGTATTGCTTTTCACCAAAATGTGTGCACAAGGTAAACAGGTGTTTGCCTTACTTGTTTTTATTTTGAGTTTGTGAATTAGCTTCCTCTCCAGGTGTTTAACTCTGAATATTCTTTTTTTTTTTTTTTTTTTTTTTTGGTTATACTGCGGTAGTATTTATTTTTAGAGATAAGGTTTGTATGTGTCATGTTTGCAAATGCTGCTACATCTTAGAACAGGCTTATAGCAGTTAATTTTGTAATATATGGAAGGACTGTACAAGCTGAAGGGAATAATGCACTTTTCTCCCATGTGGAAATTTTAACAAGGCTCTGAAATTGTACATACTGCTTAGAACCAGATTTTTGTGAATGAAATACTGTCTTTTAACCGTTTGGCAGTGGAGGTGGGGAATTCCAACCTCACGTGCCAAAGGGTTAAAAGTGAACAGACAAAAAAGCTACATCTTGTGCTCCATTTAGGATAAACATAATGTAAGAGCCTGACAGCACAAGAGAAAATGTCTGTTCTATATGAAGGAATTGCATTTGAACAACGAGACCACAGTGATTACAAGAAAAGCACTTTATTTTAACAATTAAAATAGTAAATTTCTGGGATCAGCCGTTCTCAAGGAAGATTTGCCCTCAACCAAAAGAGTCCCGAAACCCAGCAAGTTACGTGTAACCGTGGTACCTGATTGACTGAATTTCAAACATCGCAACAAACGCTCCACCGATAGGGAAACGTCTTTCCATTTCCGAAGATCTGTATCTAACAGAACATGTGCATAAACTTTAGCTTTGATCTTCAGCAATGATAATCTTAATAATAAACCCTTTGGTGCTAGGAGTTGGGGCGTGACGCGGCGCAGCGACAGAGCGCGCGCTCCCTTGCAGGCGGCATCGGGAACCCCCGACTCCGTGGGATTATCATTGGAAGTATCTCTGCGTTCAGCTCTTGTTAGCTCCCACAAAGACTGTGATATTGCAGAGTATTCCTGGTTGCGTTGTGTGAGTGAGTAGATGAGTCTGAGAGGAGAGATGTTCCTACACAGATGCCTTAGCCTCTTGATGTGGAAAGTTGAGTGCCCAAGCATGAAGCCCACTGCTGGCAGTGCATGTGCTGGGATGGTCAAGGGGTAGATGGGCATTTTAGCCAGGCAGCTACAGACGCAGAGTAATTTAGACAATTTTTCATGTTTCGTGTTTTATCTTTAGTAACGGACGGATAATCAGATAGAAATATATCATGATGTATATTCTAACTGCATAGGATTTCATGATGTCACCCTGTAACACTAAAGACGTGTAGATGTTGTCCCTGTGCGGAGAGAAGAGAGAGCAGCAAATGCGTGGCAGGTCGGTCCTGCACTGGTGGTGTAGAGGCGTCTACGCTGACACAGCGAGCGAGGGACTGAAATAACCAAGTACTTAACAGACGGGCATTAATTAGTTCTCCGCAAAGGTCTTGTTCTTACAGACCGAAACTACGGTGATTCAGAATCTGTGTTACATGCCTGTGTTTTCTCCCCTATGTTTTCAGCTTGTAATAGCAATAAGTTTCTTGGCGCAGGGCAGCTCCAGCCAGTGGCCGGCCGGCCGTGGCTCTGGCCAGCAGCTCCTCGTGGCAGTGGCGCCCCGTGCTTTGCTCTCCCTCGCGTAGGCAGAGGTAGCGCGCGGCTTGCGGGAAGGGTCTGTCAGTGAGCTGTTTGAAAACCTTCTAAGACATGGCTTGCATTGCATTGTCTGCCTTCTGAAACATCAGTGATCGAGTTTATGGTGCAGAGAGTCAGCAGTCACCTTGTGCTGCCCAGGCTTGGGGGATTCCCTCTCACACTTTCTAACACTGTTAGAAACAGATGACAGAGAAATGGACAAGCAGTGCTGAGAGAAACTTTTGAAGCTCTTCTTTTGCTGTCTGCATTTGTGGTTGGATTTGGACAGGAGGTGGTGGCTGGTTGTCTTGGTGAGCCTTTTGAGCACAGTACACTTCAGACCTTGACTCCAGCTTGTACTGACTTCCATGAAATACAGTATGCCCTCTTGTACTGCAGCCATCTCGGAGGAAATAGGTCATTTCTGTTTGGATTTTGGCAGTTTTGCACACAGCTTCGCTTTCCACACTAATCCATCTTCCAGTACATTCCTGTTGCTTGAAGAACATTTATTCCAGTATTGTTTTACCTTTTTTTTTCCATCTTTACTTGCGGCTTCTTAAAGCTGACTGTTCTTGCAGGGGCCATGTGCTTCTCCTAGAGTACAAAAGTAAGGTCTTTCCTTACTAACTGCAGGGTCTATATATTACACCTCAATGTACACACTTTGCTGCTACTGTTTGTACTGTCTACAGTAGAATTTCCTTATCTTGCTCCTGGTAGTGCATTACAGGCAAGCATGAAATGTAAAGTATTTATTTAAATAAAAACCTCTAAATTGGTAATTGAATTACCTCCCTGTAGCTTTAGAGTTTGTGACATTTCTTGACCTTGCTAGTTCTTTCATTAGATCCATGCAAGATCTAGTCATATGGTTAAGGATATTAAGCAGACACGACTACGAACCCAAGAAACCGTATTACTGTTGGTCATACTTAAACTGTTTATTTCCTTAAGTATATGACCCACAAGGATGTGAAATAACTACAAGAAACTGTTTTTGTACACTGTACATCCTTAGTATTTTTACACGTATATGATAGGGATGCACATTATTTTCCTTCGTACAGACAGCTTAAATAAAGCACTATGTCAATCTGCTACTTCTGTGTTTTTTAATGCTAATTTGTTCTGGAGGTTTGTAAATATATATATATATATATGTTCAAGCTTGCCACAGAGGACGTATTTTTTTATATCTGCACATTACTATTAAATATCTTAGAGGATAAAATTCTTAAGTTGTTCTGTGTCAGAGAAAGACAAATGGAAATGAGAAGGCTATATTGCAGATTACAAAAGATTTCTCAAGTTTTGGGTTAAAATATTTACTTCATATTTTAAAGTAATTTTATATAGGTTAGATGTTTCAATCCTGAAATGCACAAAGAATTTACTTAATTTCTTCTTACAAGAAAATGTACATCATTATTTTTTTATCACTGTATATATAATGATCTGTGCATGTTTAGTTACAAGTTTTATTTGCTGTGAAGTCCTAGTGATAACTGTAACTCGCTGTGACGTATTTCAGATACTGGGTGAACAGTTTCAGCTTGTAAATGATTCAGTTACAGTATTGTAAAAAAAAAAAAAGTTTTTATGACTAAGCAAAATGTATCTGTGCTTTGGACCGAGGCTGTTTCCATACAGGTGGCTCCTGTTAACTCTATGAGGTGTATGTCACTTATAAAGTAAATTTGGGTTATACTTTTGAAGACACACTCCTATCAGAACATCCACCATTTAAGTGATTTTCAGCTGATGAAATTCTTGGCCTCATATCCCATAGCTAGGTGATGTTTGGGCAAGGAGAGGGGAAAAAGGGAAGGTGAGATTTGCAGGGCGCTGCAGAACGGGACTCTTTGAAGCCCACGGGCTGGTCCAGGGCCGTGTGAACCAGCCGATCCGGAGGGCTGAGTGTCCCTACAGCAGCGGGGCCATCCGGGTTTTCTGTTCTCTGACGTGAACGCTTCTCAGGAATAGAGGTGCTTCATCCAGGTCTCAGGTTTTTTCCTTTTTCTTCTTCCTCCTTTTTTTTTCCTCCCCCACCTTGTAATAGGAAAGAGCATCAGGGAGACAGCCACCCATTGGTTCAGTGATACCAGGATGTCACTGACCAGGACAAAGCTGCAGCAGTGACAGGACTGTCTGGTCAGGCTGCATCCCGTGTTGCGGAACCACGCTCTGTGTGCTGACCTGGATTGGATCGTCCAGTGTGATACTTGTAAACTTTGTAAAACCAAGCATTTCGTGCTTAAGTGGAAGCAGGGGAAGGGGGGGAGGGATATGAGACAGGTAGGCCTGGTGCTGTATTGACTCATTAATTGCTACAAAGTAGAGTATCTGCTGCAGGGGAAGTTATTCCTTGTAGACTCCCAGCAAGACAATAGTTGCACCTATGCCTGGGACGAGTGTGAAAAACCTACTTCCAGCTATACATACTGGCAGCCCAGGACCCTTTGTTGAAATCAGACCCGTACATGCACGTGGGTGGCTGGCAGTGGAGCCCTGCACGTGGCCACCAGAAGCCACCTGGTAGGTGAGGCAGGTCCAGAAAGGTTGAGGGTCCCGCTGTGCTCCAGGGTCTCAGTGAAGCCTAAGTGTCAGGAATAGGTGCCCGAGTTCCTTTGCACGCGTAACCTGTAGGCACTGTCTCCTATTTAAACACAGATTTATGCTGTGGAATAATTAAAAATAAATTCTGACGTTTGCATTTTCCTACATTTATAAATGTATATTCTTAACTGTGTAACCATCTATAAAGTAGTGACACTTAAAAAGCTGTCAGCCTGATTACTGTGAAAAATCCCGAGTTCGACTGGAGAGGACTTTCCTTCAGCAGCCGTTCTTGTCCCTGAAGACCTGAGGCCTTTCTCAGCACGCTTAGTGTCATCTCTGTGAAGCTGTTCAGGGAGGCGATCAGATGTGTTTGGCAGTTTTATATGGCAGGAAATTGAAATAGGGAGGAAAAAATCACTTTGATGTTAGGGCTGTACCACTAATAATTCTTAAAATATAAGGGAAGGAAAGATAGTGTTCCACACCCAACGGTAATTTCTTGCATGTGTCGTTACTCTTATTTTTGTTACATTTTCTGTGTTCATGCTGGCTGAAGTAGCTTTATTGCTGGGGAACTGTTCTTTGCGCTTTTTTCCCCCCCTTTACCAACTACACTGAAAAAAAAATAGATGTAGAAACTTTCCTCTTGTGTGTGTAGCTTATCCTACACTAGATAGCAGAAGATTCAGATAAATTCTTTCTGAAACAGTTGGCTATTTGAAGAGTAACCTTGAAAAACATGAGTGCACAGTTAACCAGAAAAAAAGCCCTCCACCTGTACCCTCCAAATGTTTAGGGTTGAGTAATTTGAAGCCAAGTTCAGCTGGTGCCCTGAGTATGTGCTGGTGGAAAAGTCCAGCTCCAGCACTTCAGTGTGGAGCCCAGCACCTCTTGTAATGGCTCCTCTGTAGTAATCAAGGGCTCCTTTCTGTTAAAGGCTTTGTTCAGTGAATGTTTTAAAGGGGAACCTGACCCATGGAAATTCCTCCACGTTAGGAGGAATATTTCTCAATCTCAATCTTCTTATGCTTTTCTGATTAATTAAGTAGTTTTTGGGACTCTCACTTTTTTATGCAAAAGTGACAAATATCCTGTTGAATAAAGTTCCCAGGTGTATTCTGGTACTGAGTTTGGAAAAAGGAGGGCAGCGTACATGTGCAGCACTTGCAAACAGCCCCCTTCTCCCTCCTCCCCCTGCACATGCTTTCCCTTGAATTCAGAAGGACAGAACAAGGAACCTAGAGATCCTATTAGGTTTATTGATATTTCAGTCTGTAAATAATATAGACATGTATGTTCAATTATGAAAATAGATTCAAACATTTTATAAAAATTGTACAAATTATTGACATCCACACCACGTAACAGCTGTTAAAACTGGCTTGCAAGCCTGGTCTTTTCAGAAAAGTCTCAGCTGTCGTCCCAGAAAGTTTGGTAGGCTGGTAAGGCTTCAAAATATTTGTGACTCTGTAGTTAAAACCAAATAGAAACCAGCTGAAATTAGCTAGCAAGTGTGCCTGTTTTCTGCAGAGGTGTCTTTCGGTGAACCTCAGACAAGTTTCAGCCAGGTGCAGAGCAGACCTGAAAGATAAAAGGAAGAGATGGGTAGTCTGTTATGGCAGTGCCTGTGTTTCTCATTTGTGTCACTTCAGCCTGCAGGCGAGTTCTTAGAAGAGAAATAAAAATTGGTTAAGACTGCAGTAAGGCAGAGTAAACAAGTACTGTTTCAAAGCCTGCACTTCCTGTGGGCCTGCTGTCCTCACCTCTTTCTAAGCTCAGAAGTCTTACAGGTAGCAAGAACAAGAGAGATCTGATTTCTGAAAAACAGGATCTCCATGAGCTTTCGACATGGCTCCTGTTTAGCAGTAAATAAGTGAGCTCTTGTTTTGGGGCACGTCTAAGATCCTGCCCCTTCTCCCTTCCAAGAAGAAGATGGCAGGGTTTTGCCAGAGGGTGTTTACTGTGTGTTCAGCGTGTGTCTGGGGTGGGCAGCTGTAGCAAAACAGGAAACTGTTGCCTTGGTGCCAGTAGGAAACCTCTGGTGGGAAGGCTAATTCGCAGTTTTGAAGCTCTTGCATAGCTGTTGTTTGTGCTTCCTCGGTAGCACTTAAGGACTGAATTGAGCAAGACATCAAACTACTGGAACTGGGGGAGCTACCTCGAATTAAGCTACTGCAGTGCTAAAAATTGAATTTAAGAGATGTACATGACCTCAGAAATAAAAATAAACTTTCTACTTCGGCTGGTTTTGCATTAGAAGACTGAAGGGTTTTGTTTTTTTTCCTTCCTCCCTTGGTTGGTTAGGCTGAATTAAAAAAAATTCACGAAGCCGCAGTTCATTAAAGAATTAAAAACAGTAACATGGTATTTTTCCCCCCAAAATACATGCACCAACACCAACTGCTATAGCTGTGTCTGCAACCAGTGCAAGGAGCTTTGGCAACGGAAAGCCTTGGGGCTTAAATTCCATGTCAGCGCCTGGGTAGTGACCACCAGAGGAAACCTACTCTGTGCTGCAGTGACCCTCAGCATTGGAGTACGGGCAGAAGCTTAAAAGGACCCCAAACACTCAACTCCTGAAGAAGTCTCCTGGAAATTTCTGTTGTGGGGGTCCTTCCACACCCCAGTTACCCAGTGTTAATGCTTTGTGAGATGCAGCACCTCAGCTTGATTGATGAAGTGGGCAAATCTCCTCCTGACTCTGGCCTGACCTGAACCTCTTCACAAAGCAAGCACAAATCCTGGCAGAGTCTCTGTACCCCACTGTCCAAGGGCCCAGGTGTTAAAGCTGCCATTTAAGGTGTGCTGTTCTCTAATGAAACGGGCACAACTGTCACTGTCACATCCAGGTAATTGGTAAACGAGTTGGTTACAGGATGGTCAGGGGTAGAGGCCTTTCCAGTCTTAGTTTCTCCTCCTCCCAAGGATATTTTGGTATTCAGTGCACAGACCTCTGCAGCACACAGTGCCCAAATTCCTGGGCACTCCTTCCTTACCTCAGTGGCATCTGCTTTAACAGGGTGGTTGGGTACAAATTGGGATATACAAATTGGAAGGGTCTGTAGGAGTGGAACCACAGATGGCCGACTGGTTTGTTTTACTGCTGCCAGCTATACTGGGAGGAGAGAAAAGCCACTGACTTCCTGTTTGATTAGAGAGCACTCAGGTGGCTTCGGTGCCTCAATCCTCCATTGCATGGCTGTAAAACCCAAGGTGGAACTTCCAGGAGGGCCAGGTTCAGCTCCTTAGCTGGTGCCCAGCTTTGTCCAGTAGCCAGACACTGGATGGGATGCACAGGACTCCCACAGCTGCTCCTCCCAAACACTGAGGAGCTGAATACCTGAAGTCTCATGTCAGGGCAGTCAGACATCAAACAGGGGTCTATCTTTATCCCTTCCTGTCATAGTTTAACTTGGATCATTTCTGATTAAACTCCATCCAAGCAGATGTGAAGATTTTCATCTGCTTAAAAAAACCCCACAACAACATCCACCAACCCCTGTCTGTGGGCTGTCACTGGCTGTTACAAACACCTGGCAGAGGCACTATCTTTATGCATTAAGACTGCACTAAAACAAAAGCTCTCTCCCAATAACCAAAGCAATCTTTGGGTCTCCTGAGGTTGCGGGCCATGTAAGGATCAGCTTGAATCACTTTTGACAGCAGAGATGGATGACCTACCTGTTTGCTGGAAATAAGGCTCCCCCTTCTGTAATATATAATAAAAAATAAAAAGCAAACAGGGCACTTGGGAGCACTGCTACATTAACTGCTGGGACCTCACTGAAAATTCGTGCTGACACAAGAAAGGAAAGGAAATCCCTGCTCCAGACCAGCCGTAATTCTGACAGTGCCTCCCGCTGAGCGACTGGGGCGAGGATGGGAACACAGGCACGGGTGAGTGTATTTTAACTTCCTTTTAGAAGAAGGGTGATCAGCTCACAGACACGCTCGCTGTGACAAAGACATCTGTAAGGAGGGAGGAGAGAGTCTTAGTGGCTCAGCCATACGGAGAGCACAGGGAGAGTGTGGATTTGTGGCCAGGGAGGGGCTGGCTTGCAGGAGGAGATCTTTGTGGGGAAGTCAGAGCAGCAGCACAGGATGACAGCCCTTGCTGGAGGTAATCCTCAAGGTCCAAATCCTACCCGTCTGTGCTCTCACTGGCTCAGCTGGCCAGCAACCCCTTCTGGCAGCCGGGGCCTGTGAGGGGATTATCCACCGGGACAAATACTTATTTCTGTCAAACTGATGGACACCAAGGCAGATCCTGCAAGGGAGAGGCATCCCAGCTCTCACAAACACACTCATGCCTGGCGGGGGGTGCTGAGGTTTCCAGCAATCTCTGTTTAGATGTTTGTTTGCTTTCTGTGCACATTTATTTAGTATTCTGTATTTCATACCTATGTAGGAGGGCAATTAAATGTATCTTAACCTCCTCCCTTGGGGTGAGTTCCAATGTACAAAAGACTTTCAAAGGTAGAAATTCCAAACCCGAGTGTTCCAAAAACTTTTAAAATGAGAGGTGTAAATCCTGTAATTAAACTTTTGATGGCCTTTGCAAGGTCCTGAATATGTTATGCTGTATCCCATTATTAAGTATTAGTGACATCTAGTAAATATTAGTGTAATGGCCTGATACATGGCCCATGCTGTAAGGTCAGGACATTGTCATACTGGTCTTTTTTGGCTCTATGAAAATGAAAATGACAATGGAAGCATCGTCATGCCATAGACAGATGGTTATTCTGAAATAACACTGGGCCTTTTTCAGCAATAGGAGATTTAATATCATTATTTTAAAAGCATGTAATTCACTGCTAAGAATGAGAAAGATGTTTTCAAAAGCTGTGGACTTGCCTTGGTTATTCCTTCAACAAGGATTCTAAAAGCCTTTTAGCTCATGTGGCCTGTAAAGGAATGCAGCATTATAGCAGGATCAGGTACTTCTTTTATGATTTCTTTTCCTTCACTTTAACACCCAGAATTTTCCTTACAGTGTCAAATGAGTTTTCCAAGAAAAACAGGCTCTCAACACACCAGAATGTAGCTGAATTTAAAGACATTTTTTTCTTTCTGTCTGTTTCTCCCCCCATACAGCAAACATATAACACTAGAAATAAAAATTACAGTGGAAGAAACCTGACTTTTGAAAACAAATCCTCTCAAGGCTCAGGGCTTGTCAGGATTTGTTGACTCGGTCAGCTAGATTCAAGTAAATGATGCAATTTTAAATTCTTTAAACTTTGAAAGTTTAGTAACTCTTACAAGGCAGTAGGAACAGCTGTAGCTGTGCTGCACTACTGTAACTCGGACAGCACTGCTCCCAATACAAATAGTTAGACAATGTTTCTTTCAATGTGACACTAACTCTTATGATTTATTATAAATCAAACTGTAGCCTTTCTGAAGAGATAGGGATGATTCAAGCTGCCCCAGACAGAAAATACTGGAAGCAACAAAACTAACCAATCCCAAATCAAAAGACAAACACCTAGTGACTATCCAGACCAAAAAGTACTTGGGTTAAATCTGAGATCTTCTAGAAGTTCCCACCTTGCTAAGAGTTGTACATCTCCCTTTCCCTTCAATTTACATATTTAAGATTTTTTTTTAAATTCTGTTAGGTAAACTTGTCTTTGCTATGGAGTGTTTGTCCTTAAATTTTTAAGTGCTTAAAGAGAAGAAAACAAAGCACAAAAAGCTTCAACAGTTTCAACCCCAAAAATGTTTCGAACACTTCCTTCTTCCTTTTGTCTTGAAGTGTTTGCCAGATTCAACTCACATCTGCAAATAGTTTTAGTCCTGCTCTCCTTTCCTCTCTCCCCACTCTATATATAGGATATAGAAAAAAAATACCTACTTCTGCTCATTTCTCTTTATCCGTCCAGGTTTTTACTTGATTCCATCTGTGTCCTGTTTGAGATCCGCATCCCGTTTTTTTTCCTGAAATATGCAACTGCAGTTACTAGAGGCTTATGTTCCAACATACAACAGCACGTTTAGGTTAGTGTATTTTACATCATCTTTAAAAGATTAGGCAATGGTTGGTTGCTTCCACCTTCCCCCCCACCAAAAAAACCCCCTAAAAACTTGGTTAATTATAAAGGAGAACTGTTGGACAATACAGAAAAATGTGGAATATGAGGTCATTTTCACCTTGGATCAACACTGACTCTGAAATAGTTTGGTTTTAGTATTTATTTCTGTACTAACTACATATATCTTTCTGCAAAGAGCTTCCATTTATGGTGAACTGTTCTTTAGTTTTCTTAAAACAATTGTCTGATATTCCAAGCAGCTCTTTTGGGCTGAATTCCAGTTCCCAGAGAACCACCATTGCTTTAAATAGCTGCAAATAGATTTTTAGGGCTCATTTTGCAATAATTTTTTATATCATTTTTCTTTTCTGAGCATTCTCTACTTTAAAAGTATCCTCTGGAGCACAATTAACTTGTAATGAACATAAAGAAGGCAGCTTTTGCCAGTCAAGTCTTGATAGAAGTGTAGTATCTGAATGATTTTTTTCCTCTTTTGTACGATTTTTGTACTTCTGTCCAACTCCAGAAAAACAATCACTTCCAGATAAAATAGGTTATCAATAACAAGATCCCTGTGGACCATGTAAAGGCTGTTCAAATTACCAAGAGTGCTTTTCTTAAAAGAGAAATTGTAATTTCTTTTGGGAACAACCACCTCCTTAATGTCTCTTATAGAGAGAACACTACGGTTGCCCTAAAATTTGCCAGTAGTTACCACATGCTGATAACCTTACACTGCCATAAGCCACCGAGTTTGTCTACTAGAACAGGAAGTCCTGTAAAACCGAACACATGGACGTGATTAGGGGCTTAACAAAGTACAGATTTTATTCCCTTAGGTTAAACATTTATTGAATTCTACAGATAAAAAGCCTACAAAAATAGTATGATTTAAGTATTTTAAAGTTCTAAGACAATTAATGTTCTGTTTACTGCTAGGTGTGCTACTACACTAAATTTCCTACACTGAATGTCCTTTGTTACCATGTTAAGTGAACTCCTGCTATCCTGGGCAAACTCATGAGTTTGAAAGTTAGAAAGCATTGGGATTTGCTTTGCGACAGAGTAAATACACTAATTCAACCATGAGTCTGATTATCTGAAAACCACATTCTGTGCTTGTTAGTTCTCTTCCTTTTTCTGAAAAAAAGTGAAAGAAGGAAAAAGAAAAAGCCCAGCCCCGCAGTCTTCTCCCTTCTTTCCAAAGCACTTACTGGCCAAAGAACAGTGGCCAAAACCAAAAAAAAGCCTGTAAGAAGCCACAGCTTCCTACGAACCACTGGAAGCAACAATCAGACCTGCTGGAGAAGCAGGGCAGTGATTAGTGCTCAGGCAAGATTGATTGTACATTCACCATCTCACATTTGGGTGTGTGAATCACAGAATATCTTGAGTTTAAAGGGACCCACTGGGATCATCAAAGTTCAACTAGTGGCTCTGCATAGGACAGCCCCAAGAGTCTCACCGTGAGTGGTCATCGAGCAGCAAAAAAGATAAATTACTTTTACAAATAAAGAGAAAAAAAAATCACAAAGTGATAGAAGGACTTAAATCTGACAAATGGCAGAAAAACCTCAAAGCAATTATCAACATCAAGTTACTGTTTAAACATTAATGCTGTTAAGGAACAGATTTCCCTTTTCGATGAAAAAGCAACACAAAAATCTTCACATAAGAAAGCTAGGAAACTGTCACTGAGAAATAACTGCTGCTTTTTTATTGTCACTTCAAAACACTTTTTTCATTTAGTTTCGGTTTAAGTGAAAGTCAGGTTCAGCTACCAGTCTCTTTCCAACTGCATGCGTTTTTATTTTATTTTTTATAAGGTAATGCTGTATTTAAAAGAACAACAGCAACAAAATCCAGCAGTTGAAATGAGACTGCTGGCAGATTTCTCTGCTAAAGCAGCAGAATATTCCTCTCAGACTTTCTTTTCTTTTGGCACAGTACCTGTGTTCGCAGAAACTGCACCTCTTCTGTAAGCAGGTGCTTCTCTTTGAAGAGCTGATTCTGTTTGTTGAGCAACTCCACTAACTGCTGGGCAGTGGCCTGGCAGTGCTTGTCAAGCTGCTGTAACCTGGAAAAGAAACAGATAAAAGGGTTGCAGAGCATCTGAAGTTGGAGTTCATGGAAGAAGCTTTGATGTGTTACTGGTGGTGGCAGCTCCCAGAGGCCAGAGTTCAGGCTGGTGGTTGGCCTGAGACTTAAGTATTACTCCTAGGACGGGCATTAAATGTATTTTCCCACTTTAAATTAGCACTTTTAAAGGTCTGCACTTTTAATTTAGAAGCCTTATGAGGATATGACAGCAAATCTGCTTTGCTGTGACATCAGTAAAGACTGCAGGACTGCATGCCGACACCTGTAGCTAAGCAAGCTGTACACTCTGTAGCTGCTTCGGTAACTGTCTTCTTGAAACACACACAGTAGCCCAGATCGTAAATCCAAATACCCAAATTCCCTGACAAACTGGACCTGAAGTGACAAAAACTTCTGTTTTCTGTCCACTGCTCTTTGCAAGCTGGTCAATGTCCAAAACTCATTACAGAACATAGCACTTATTTCAAGGAAGCTTAGCGTTAATTAAGCATGTCAACGTAGATCCTATAGCAGTGTAACAGGGATTCCTGGGGAAAGATGTAAAGAGCCCATCATTCCAAAGGTCCTCCTCATCAGGGGCTGCAAAACAGAGGGAAAAAGATGGCAGGTATCAGAAGAAACATGCAGAGGCCTTCTGCTTGCACTGGAAGAACAAGTTGAGAGGGAACAACACTGCTGTAAGACAGGTCAACTGCACTTGTATTTCTTTAATCGTGGAAGCAGGTATCACTTGTTATTTCTCCAGTGACTGTTTATTACTCCTGGCATCCAATCAGAAGTCATTTCCAACTCATGTGAATTTTACATCAGAACAACATTTTGTAGTAGATAATCACAGTAGATAATCACATGCAAATTTCAAAAATATTAGTGGACACAAGCCCTAGTGTGCTCTATTGTAAAGCTCTATGTCCTTTCAAATAAACTGCTGTAAACTGAAGCCTTTAATTAGGGAAATACTTTATTACACTTTTCTGTTTGTAACTTCACCACCCAGTGTTACATTTAGACTGTCCCCTTGAGCAGAGGGAGAAAGGTAACACAGGCACTGAGCTAGGTTTGACCAGCAGGCCACAACTTTACCTTTATCATCTGTACCTTTGGTGCTTGACTACAGGTTTAATAACATTCCAGTCTACAATTCCGGGCCATGATGGATGAAAAGGGTGCAGTTCTAGTCAGCGCAGATCTGGATCTGTGAATTCCCAAATTCTGTCTGCCAGTCTGCTCTCCCAAAACTGCTGCCAAGCTGGCCCTTGGTCCACACGCTGGGACTCCCAGCCTGCTCTGGTGTGTTTAGCTCCTGAGGACAGGCTCTGGGCCCTCTCACAGTATCTGCTATTACGTGTGACATGTGCAGCACAGCCACACATTCCCATATGCATTGTATCTGGCCTGCCTGCTGATCTCGTAAATGATTCAAGATGAGAAATGAACAGCTCCACCCACATTCACTGTACTTCCCATATGTTACAACTGCACATCGATGCCTGCCATCATTTTTACAACTGGGTGACAGAACCTTCTGCACATATTGCTAATACGAGTGAGGGAGGTTGCACAGTCGCCACGATCACTTTGGCAACACCACCTACCAGGCAAATGTACTGTGTCCTGAGCATCTGAGTGACCACTGTGTCCTCACCCCCCTGTCTAAACGAGGTAATTTTTCCACCAAAGTGGCAAGATCTGTCCAGTTGGGATGGCACGTGGCTGCTCCCCCTTGGCCTGGCAGTGTTGAAGGACAGGGACTGACTCCATGCTCTGTCATGTTACTTCAAGGCACAACGTGAAAACATGCAGCTCTTGAACCATGTTACGCTGGGACTCCCCACAGGACAACCTGGCACTAAGGAGAAAAGCTCCCATTCAGTAGTATTAACAATACCTTTCAAATAATTTCCCATTAACTACTTTAAACCAAAATCCCTATTTCTACACGGAGGCAAGAAAGAGACCGTTTCATACGATGAGTGGTTCCACTGAAGGAGAACACAACTGAGGCATCACAAGCTGCAGCGAAAGCTTCAAGGTAAATGTTTTGCTCTGATTCTCAATACTTGGAGCTCATAGGCAGCTTTATGTTAGAATGGCTCCAACCTACCTTGCTTTTTTGTGCAGTTAAACATGCAGAAGATACAGCAGTGACATTTGGATCTGAGACTAGGCTATACCCCAGGCTGTTCAGAAATGAAGTGAAAAGGAATAGATAGGGTTTTGTTACATTTTGACAGGTATGGCTAGACAAGCACTGCA
This sequence comes from Mohoua ochrocephala, assembly GCA_013398855.1. Classification (NCBI taxonomy): domain Eukaryota; kingdom Metazoa; phylum Chordata; class Aves; order Passeriformes; family Acanthizidae; genus Mohoua; species Mohoua ochrocephala. The sequence goes on from VZTA01009578.1 coordinate 62,607, forward strand.
AGACCCTGCAGAAACGAGGTGAAGCATCAAACACAAAGCAGAGCTTTTCAAGGTGAATTCCACCTGCAGAATAAACTTCCATTGCATCCAACACCACAAAGCTGTACTAGCACCCACTATGCTACACTTCCCGTTATGTGTGGCCCACAGATAAAAACAAAAGCTTCTTCCTTTTCTATAACAACACATTGCTAAACCAGGGGCACCCACAAGACCCTGGCTGCAAGCTCCCTGCCCTGGGGGACTCAGGCCCATTAATCCACAGGCAATCCGCAATGAAGGAAAAAGCTGATACAACCTGTCAGCCCTCCTCTGGGTTTTAATGTTGATTTGAAGGAAATTAATATGCAAGGATCTGTGGGCTGTACCCATTCACTCTGCAGTGGGGATCAGTCAGTCCTTGACATAGTAGAGGCATTAAAAGGTTATTTACTCTTTCAGCATAGTCAGGTTACTGATGTAAAACGTTTTCACTTTACTCCACGGAGCTGGATTTGCTGAAATGGCGTGATTGGATTGCAGCAACCTGCAGCAGCTAAATCACCAAATCCAATAATCATGCTGCATTTACTGGCACACATCTTAATTAGGTTTTAATACAAGTAATCTGATAACTACTTCTGGCCAGCCAGAGCGGAGCTGTCAGCGCTGAAAGGGCTGTTGTTGAGCAGCTCGGCCAGCGCGCTGCCGCGGCTGCCTCCCCGCTGACCCTGCCGAAGCCCCCCATCTGCCAGTTGCCACGGTAACACAGGCCAGCCCATCACCCCAGCAGTGGGTGCCGCGGCCGTCGGGCACCCCGCGGCAAGGGCTGGGGCACCAGCCACCCAGGGGGGCCACCAGCCACCCAGGGGGGCCACCAGCCACCCAGGGGGGCCACATCTCTGTGGGCGAGGGTTGCTGGACCTGGCTCCTGCTGCCACCCAAAACCCAACACCACGAGCACACGTCACTGCGCAGCAAAGCGCCTTTAACATGCATTTGCCCTGTCAGGGCAAGAGTGTCAAGCTTCGAGTTCCTAAGGTTGTTCCTGCATTGGTTGTTTGCCTGAGGGGGATACAATGATCAGAGGTGGTTTCTGGTTCTGAGTGGGAAACCCAAAGGCCATGTTGGAGACCTCTGTCATGCTGCAGAGATGCAGCTGAAGGGTGATCGCTATGGTGATCACACTTAGTTCCTGACACAGCTAGATCAGGCACTGTCTAAGGTCATCTCCTGCTGAATGCAAATCAATGATCAGGCTTGCTTTGCCTATATGATGATCTTGGTGCCAGACTTGTTGCCATCGAGGAGTTAAGGCATATGGCTGGTGCTCATGGTAAACTTGTTTCTGCAGCCACAACTGGCCCAGCTGCTGTCACTCCCCACCCCTCTCGTGGGCATGGTAGGACAGGTCTCCTCTGCTTGCTTTCCACCGCAACTCTGCTACGTTTCTGTCTTCCCTTTTCATAGCAGAAGTGATGTTGTCATTTTCATTAAGGCAGAAAAATTTATGTTCACTACCTCTTTGTATCTTGGATCAGCTCTGTGAACAACTAGGACATTGAAACCAATAGTAAAATTAGTACTCATATGAGCAACTTGCATCTTCATTGTGGTTTACAGCATCGATAAATTCACATAGTAAAGTTTGAGGTAAAAAAATCAGAGTCTATGAATTTAGAAAGGCAGACAAACAGTAAATTAAACCCCAAAGTTTCACTAGTGTCCTAAATTACTCTTTACTTAAGATCTTGACCCATAGATCAGGGCCTTGAAACAACCTTAAGGGATGAGCATCTCAGAGAAGCCCTCACATGCTCCCAAAATTTAAACAGGAATATCTATACATACAACCTATCCTTTAACTGAACTCCATTCTCCCATCTAGCTTCAAAAGTGAAACACTATGATCCACCTTTTTCATGTTAATGACATAAAAAAAGCATAAGAGGAAAAACACACAGACCAAAAAGCCAGCCTGTAACAGTGAGTTACAGGAACTAAAGGTAGTGAATAAACCTCCTCATTTCTGTCAGGACTGGAAGTCCTGACTTCTAACAGGACACAGGGAGACAGTTCAGGGCATATTAAAAAAAGTTTCTGTGGAATTTCCCACCCTCTGGAATCCCTATCAGTCTTCTGTCGCCACAAAAAGGCCATGACTGTCATTTGCTTAGGCAGAGAAGATCGACACCGCTTCCAGCTTAGTAAGGTAAGCACTTGCCCACGCTACAGGCAGAACAAACTCATGCACCTGATGTTAACAGATGGTAACTAGAAGTTAATATCCCTTGCACAGTTTGGAATAGGACACCTAAGAAGCAAATGTCCACATTTCACCATGAACCCCTTGACCCAGGTGGCTTTGTACCACTCAATCATTTTTTTTTTTCAATATCTATTGTGTAACATCGAAGTTCCCTTTTACTAAAGGCACTCTAAATTTTTCCACATACTTTTAAAGTGTCTATAGTATATCATCTCCAATAAGAGAACAATGTTTGCATGCCACAACAACAATTGCAAACAGGGTTTAATTAAAAGTTTACATAGGAGCTTCCCCTTTGTTTCAGATGTCACCACTGACTATTAGAATAAATCTTCACTTCCACAGCTGGCCCAACAGGTTAAGCAAATAGATCACGTAGGAAACCTGAGCCTGGATCTATTCCTGGGCTTCTAATAGCTCATGTCTAACATGCTGAAGAGAACATTATCAGCCTGCTCTTCAGTAGGGGGGTGTAGCAGCTAGGCTTAGCTGCTGTGATGGCCACTTTTAGCCCTACTGGGTTTTGACAGGAAGGAAACAATGAAAGAGAGTGGACAGGAGGCTGGAAAAGATATGGGTGAAAGCTTCACTAATGTCTATTTGTGTCTGAATCCCTTGGCTGAAGATGAGGCTTTTCCTCCTTTAAAGGAATAGAAAATAGTAAGAACTTTGATAGGAATGTGAACTCTGGATCAGGTTTGCTCTAGAGAAGAAATAGTTCTGGTTACTATTTTATGCCTTTAGTTGACAAGTATTACGTAAAACAATTCTCCAAATCATTCAGGCTAGTAATTTAGAATGCTGAAAATACCTTAGGAAAAAAAAAGGGAGGCAGGGCTCGGAGCAATGTTACAGAAATATATTGAATTGTATAATCAGACTCTACATTGTTTTTTGTTTTTTTAAAAGATGTTCACCTCTCTGATTTTGTTATGTGCCAGACAGAACAGATTTTGCACAATTTCTCAATCATAATGGTAAGAGACACATATCCCACTAAGGTTTCAAAAGTGGCCTCCTCATGTTTTATAAGATACATATTTGTATTACTGAAATAAATTTTTTCCTGTGCTTGTGTCACTAGTTACAACAATTTTTGTGGCTGGTTTACTTTTTATAAATGTTTGCTCCATTTCCCCTACTGCTTACTCCAATTCCTCTTATTTCTTTTATTACCAGACAAACCTGAACCTGTACAAACTGCTTGCTGGTGTCCACGTAATGCAATCACTGTATTCAAGTTGGAGACACTGAGAATTTTTAATGCAATCTGGCCAATCTGAACTCTTTCCTTCACAAACACTTTGCCTTTAAAAAGAAATTCCCAGCATGAACCTCATCAGAAGCGACATGTAACAGACAGTACATGTGGTGTCTGGGCAGGCAGCAGAGAATTGAAAAAGAAGTCTTCACTTTTTCTATCCCATGGCATGTGCAGAATGTACATGTGGCCCAAGCTGACATCAGGCATTTGAAGCAAAAAAACTGCTAAAAGCATCAGCTTCTGTTAATTTACTTTGTCAGATATTGTCTTAATTAAAAAAAAACTACCGCTAGAAAGGGTAGTGCAGCTGAGCTACAACTGCTTCAGTTGTTCTGACGGTCGCAATTGCAGGCGAACAGAACAGCTTTGGGTTCGGTCCTGCTGTCCTCACCGAGCCCAGATCCTGGCTGCAACCAGCAAGGGCTGCAGGCACAGAGGTACAGAGCATAAAACTTCTGTTTATCTCTCTAACTCTCAGTACCTGTGTTTGAAAGGTAAAATGTTTCTCACTAGTGACCTTGCAGATGAGAGGCCAATGGTGCTGGGTACAGTCCTTCTCATTTGGTTATCTGCAACGGAGTCTTTCCAAGCTTAAGGACTATATATCACACACAGTCCTTCAAAACTGTTCTTCAGCACAAACCCATAGTTTGACCACTATGAAAATAAACTCTAAAAATATCAAACACAAAGTGTTAAATATCTATGGAGGTGTCACTTGTTAGTTTTGTTGCTTAATCCCCATTACCCTTATTTTCCACTCTAGAGGTGCCCCTCCTTCCAGTTCATTTCAAACAAATGATTTTGCCTTTAAGCTCTGGCAGGTGACACACATTTGCTTCTTTTTCAGGGTTCACAGAGGGCTACTGTGGTTTGCATAAATTACAGTCAAACTAACAATACTTGTAGGATTTGTATGGAGTTAGTTTTATGCTTGTCACACAGAAAAGGAGGAATATGACTTTATACAGGTGACAGACAATTTTTTCTCTGCAGCATATTCAGATAGATGTCTTACATACAAGGGCCCATTGCTCTCTCCATCCACACAGAGCAGACTGCTTCCATTTGCGAACTTTGCCCAAGCTCGGCCTACTCCCCTCCTTTTACAGCTCTAACTTCCAAACTTCCTCTTCCTAGGAAACGAAAAGGAGAATAGGGGCAGGTACGGAGTAAGGATCTAGAGGAACTGCTGAGAAGGAGGTCAAGGTGGGCAGAGGAGCCTAGGGTGTGCGTGAGAGGTAGGAAAGATCTGTGCTCAAGGTATGCGTGGATACACCCAAGGGACCTGAGGAGGCTTCCACCTCTGTTTGCGCTGGCTGGCCAAGCAAGCATGCTCCCACCTCACAGGGAGCTGCTGCTGGCACGCAACGCAGCACTCTGGACCCTGGATGTATCCACTTGGGACCAGCCCCAACCTCCCCGTATTCCCCGGTACACCCATAAACCAGTTCTGCCGCGACTGAAGGGAGTCACAGCATCAAGGAAACACCGTGGGGGGTGTAACATGGAAGAGTAAATGTAGGGAAAATGGTAGGATAATTCTGCATTGAGAAGGGCTGAGGGGAAAGCAGTTTAATGCCAAGAAACCACAATTTTTTAGAAAAATGAGCAAAGCTGGAGGATCTGAGCAGTATTGTCAGCTCACCTTCACAGAGCTCAGCTCTTATGAATAGAGAGTTCACTTGGTGTTTTGTTTTGGACTATATTATAAACAGTGAAACTGCATGTGAACTTAGTGAAACCTGCAATTGCTTAGCAACACTGAAGGGAAGCATTTCACGGGAAATACATCTTAAAAATGTATTAGTACATTATAGACAGTATTACACTTTCTGTAAGAGAGTGGCTATGTCATAATGTATATGTGCATTAGTTCAACTGTGCTTTAAATTTACTGCAAGGTGAACTTAATAATTGCTATGAAATAGAGGAAATATATTGCTGTTTTAGAGGCAAATATCGTTACAGTCATCTTCAGGAAAAACATTAACCCCTCCACAATAAGGAATACGATGGCAATGAGGCAGTTTGGAGATGAGTATCGACACACCCAGATCACAGCCAGTGCAAAGGGTCAATTGTGCCTTTCTGGTGACAGCAGCTTAGCTTGTGGATGAGAACAGCAGCTCTGGAGTCCCTGCAATAGCAGCACAGGGCTGTCAGCAATACCACACAAAACGAGCACAAAGGTGTCTCCAGCCCGGCTCTCCCATGTCACAGCTCAGCTCAGCAGTCAGCGGTCACTGGACCCTGCACAGACATCCCAGCTTGGTAAGACCACCAGCACCTTCCAGCAGAAGGATTCCTTCTGTCCACAGCTGTGCCTGTGCATACACAGACTCCTCTGTTGCCACCACGTTTTAATTGTAATAAAAAATTCCAGCAAAACTATCAGTTTTTTCTTTGCTACAAGTTGAAATAAATGTTAATAGCTTTCTTGACACATGTTCAATGGAACTATAAGAGAAGAATACTTTTCCCCTTGGATTACATCAAAAAGTCTTGCTTGGTTTTGTTAGATAAATTATGCTTTTTGCATACTACTTCCCCATGTTCTCATCTTTCAGTGGTAAGCAGTGGTAGCTTTTTTGAAACAAACATTTAAACAAGAAAGCTTAGAAGTCTTGATATGATTTTGGAAACTGAACATTCTCACATAAATGAAAATTAACTGCCTTAAATCACTAGTAGTAAATTAAGAAAACAAAGCTGTGTCTCTTTGTTCAAAAATATAACCATGGGGTTTGTTCTCTTAAGTAGGGATAGAGAAGACAAACACGTACACAAAATGAGAACAAGAGATCCACCTGCTATCAGTCAAGTGCTGTCTCTGTAGACTTGGTAATCTCCGATACTGTTGCTGCAGCACAAATACATCATTACTCAAAATTTGTTATAAGGGAAACCCAGAGAAAATGCACATTTCTCTGTTGGTGAACTCACACATGAACATGGGGCAGAAAGCAGCCGGGGTTTCTGAAAGGCAGCGAAAGCTCAGCAGGTGCCCCAAGAGAGCTGAAGGTCCCCGCTGGGGCTCACTGGTCCGACTCTGCTCCTCCTCAGCAGCCATCGCAGGAGCCTTCCAGGGAGATGCTGGTGGTCTTGGCACCACTCCTGGCGGACAACTGTCCACCTCACACCTGGCTCAGCCTTGGCTGAGGCGAGGTAATGAACAGGCCGACAAAACAAACCCAAGCCTCCCTCCCGAGGGAGGCCACTTTTGATCAGTGTTGAGCAACATATGCAGGCTTGAGCAGGGGGGCATGCAGGCAGCTCAGGAAAAAGCGTGCGCTGCTGTAACTAAACTGCAGATTAAGCTGAGTACTGCTGTTTCCTAAGCTCCAGATAAGGAGCCTTCTGGAGAGTACGAAAAAAATTAAAGAGAAAAAAGAGCGGTAATTGTAATTTTACTTTTAAATTATTGTGAATCTAGGCTATATTAGAGCAGCATTTGTCTGTTTAAGATAGTGTGTTTTCCAGCAAAGATTCTCAGTAGGGAAGATGCTTCTGTAGTTAATGGTTTGTTTCTAATGTCTCTGAAACCATAACATTACCTGCTCAGCAAGTATTTACCTACAAATGAATGTCTGGGTGTCCCTCATGTTATCTCCTTACATAAAAGTCATGATACTGGGATCATAATGTACTTAAAATCTCTTCAAATAAAATAATCCTAATTATTGAACTTCCATACTGCAACATCGGGGTTTAATTTCCTTTGAAACAAATGTTATCAAGGAGAGAAAACCGCATTTACAGGTCTACTAAGAGGCCTGATTTCATTGAAACATACAGAGGAATTCAGAGTTCTATTGTGTGACAGTAGAAAAATGAGTAAAACCTATTTCTGTTACAGATCTGGATACAATAGCTTTCATCCTGATCCAGAATAACTCCTATGAGCTGTAATGTGAACTACAGGCTCCTGTAAAGTACACAAACCCCCACGAAATGCCCAATCCTGTGTTGCTAAAAACTAAAGGAGTTTTGCCTTTAATAGAAGGCAGGCCCCTTGTTTGCATAAAGAGCAACCTGTCAAACAGAATACAAATGCCAAGCTGGTACATTATAGCCACAAGCACAATAGCCCCACTCTTTTTAACTAAGCAAATCCTAGAGAGAGCAGTTTTCCCCCAAAATCTGGGCATCAGCTAGAAATTCAGTGAACTGATGTCTCAAAGTGTTCACGAAGGATGCGGGAAATTTGCAGAGGGGCATGAGCTTTTCATTTCAAAGAGAAGGAAACTGTATGTTTTCATTATAAAAAATGAGAGTGTGAAAAAATGCTAACCGCACAATAGCTCTCTTTCAAGTATAAAGTTCAGAATTACATCTCCCAAGTTTCCTGTACGTTAAAAGAAGAACACAAAATAACGATCTAAAAATCCTTCACAAAAAACCAACAAGCAAGGATGAAGCAGTACTCGCCTGGGGGCCAATTGCCTCTCCAGCAGCGGTAAGGCTGTTACTAGGCTTGCAGTACCATTTGTTCCATTACACAATCTCCTGAAGCCTTTTACAGAGAGCTAAAACAACTGCCTGTACCAACACGACACATGGCTTTCCATCCCGACTCTTTGCTAATCCAGACGCTCCAACCATCTTTCTTTAAGATGCCATATGGTTGGCAGAAGCCTGTAGATCTAGCAGCACATCTGCTTGTATGTTACTTCTCCCCTCCAACTCCCCCCTCCACACCACAAAAGAGAGAGCAAATAATTATTTTACATGTAACCAATTAAACTGCATTTAAAGAGGACGGGGATTATTTAGCTCTAGATATTTTAAAAATATAGATTGTCGCAGAAGATCATTTGTCTCTCAGCGATTTGGGAAATACAGAGAAACAGAACAAAGAAATGAAAGGCACATGGGCAAAATGATCGCTGCATTTGAATTATTTAAATGACTGCCATTCAGACCTTATGCCCGAAGATTTATTTCCCACATTAGTGTGCCACTGAAGAAGGACTGAATTCGCTCTCTGCTTTTGTCAGAGGTGAATCAGACGAGCAGACGAGGAAACTATAATACACCAAACCATGCTTTGTTAAGCAAGCAGAGTGAGTCTGTATGCTAATGACTCTGCAGGAATACACTGACACACTGATTTTTTTGGTGTGATGAGCAAAGATTATTGACACTGTAAAAATCCTGGTTGCACTGGCATGCAGGCATCCAGGTTGTCTCTTTAGAATCCAGACGCCAGGAAGACAGGCTGCAAAAATAATTTTGTTTGTGATGAGTTATCATTTGTCCATTTATGACATAATGGACTACAACAGAAAAGAAAATACACACTTTGGAGCCTGAAATTAAAAAAAAAGAAAAAAAGAAAAAAAGAAAGAATCTAGAAATTATAAATAAATGTTCCTATAAAACTCCCATTGACCACTCTGTGATGAATAACCATCTCAGTTAATGAAGGACAGGCAGAGAGAGAAATACATAAGCACAGACTGCACAATTCTGCAATTCTGTCTGCTGACAATTTGCAGCACCTTTTGTTCAGAAACACTATTTCCTCGAACTTTTCCTGCATCGCTAATATAAGAGATCAAAGAAATAAAAGATAACATTTCTACCTCAAATGCTGCTCACATGTATTGTTCGTGCGATTATCTGTGGAGCAGTGTGGAGCACAGGAACATGAAGCACATGTGTCTGTTCTAGCAATTTTCCAGAAGAATAGAAACTAGACATGTATTTGCTCCAAACAGTCTCCCTGCACCAAGTCTCCATTGCAATGTGCACAGAATGTTCCTTTGCCTTCACAAAAACAGTTTTCCCTACAATATGGGAATGCTTGTGTTCGACTACACAGTGAACAAATTGTTTTTCCCCTCAGCTATTTAGGAGTTAGAGTTCCTACACAAACGATGGGAAGACTGTGTCCTATCCTCACAGAAAGAGCCGACCAGTGTTGAAGGTTTGGTTGAAACCAGCATTTTTGAGGACAATACTAGGTTTCCAAGCTGTTTGTTTATGGCTAGTGCTTTCCTTTCCCCCAGTACTCTCCGTCTCAAGGTTATTTAAAATTTCATCAACATTGCTTTGAATAGTTTTATACAAAACCAAAATTAAAAAGACACTGTCTCCTCCAATAATTACATTTTCCCCTCTTTTTCTTAAGAAAAAGATGACAGAAGTTCAAAACATACTTGTATTTCAAAATGTAAAATGTGGCAATGTATTCAATGATGTAGCAATTTAGCTCAGTTTAAATTTGATAGGGCTTGATTTACCAGCTATAATAAAGAACTATATACAGGGTATTTACAGTAATAAGAAATATTTATAATTACAGATTAAGATTTCAATTAGTTCTATGCATAATATTCAAAATTTACAAACTGTGAAATGATGCCAAAATATATATAATAAAATCAATAAAACTCCTCCCAAGCCTCTTGAATTAATCTCTTTCAGACCTTCTATGTTTCACACATATTTCTGATTAACTAATTTTCATTTCAGGTATTAGTGCCCAGGCTTGGGCCACTTGCCCCAATCCTAGAGGATGCAGAGGACTCCGGGAGATGAGAGAGAAAATTATTTCCAATTACCAGGTTGCACATATTCACTTCCTTTATTTTCCTAGATGAGGGATGTGTGTGTGTCTCTTTGCATTTTCCTGAAAGATTCTTAATAACTCAGTAGCACTTAGGGTTGAAAAATGCCTCTTTTATCCACTGTGTTGCTTTGGATAGCAAAGCAATAATCAACCCAGCAGGATGTCTCCTGAACTGATCAGGACAAACCCAATTGTCTATGACCACATTCAGTCTGTGCCCATCAGCTGTGACTGAAGTTCCAGAGGAAGGTGTGCTTGGAGAGCTGTCACACAGACTCCCTCACCCCATCCCAATCCCTCACCAGCAACATCCAGTACTGCCCTCCTTTCAGTAAGAGTCCACACAAACATCAGAAATAGAATTTCAGAAATAGAAGGCCTGGCCAACAGAAGCCTTTTGCACATGTGAAACATGCATTTGATTAAACACTTCAGAATTTCCATTTACTCTTTAGGCAAAAAAAGTATGGTTCTAGATTTAGATATGAGAGAGAAAATTAACTTCATATATGTGCTATGACCTTGTCCAAGAACAGGTGAATAAAGGAACCACGTGTGAAGTCTTCACCACGACCTGCTGCAAACTGACTACTGTCGAAATAATGAAAATGCTGCACACTTTCTTATTGCTTGCAGGCTAAGAAAGAAAAGAAATACATAGTTTATTCTCTTGACAAGCAATGGAAAATTATGAAGGTGCAGTGCACATCAAAAGCTTCTCCCTTGGCTGCAGAGTGTAACTGAATTGCTGCTTATACGTGGCCACCATTAATGATTTTTGGTAGAAAGTGCCAATAGGTTCACTGGATTGCAGTTTGGAACATTTAAGGAACAGATTGGGTCTGCTGAAGACGCCACCATCATATCTTGATCAAATCTTTTTGGGTTTGTTTAGGTGGGGCTTTTTGGAATATGGGGGGTAGAGTGAGGTTTTTTTAAGTTTTTAAAGAAACTACAGTTCTTATTCTATGGAATAACAATGATTATAAAAATAGGCTTAGAGCTTCCAGTATTCATGTTCTAGATACACCTGAAATGCTTGATATAATAATTGTAAATAATTTACCCCCTTTTATTGGGGACTTCATTTATAAGTTGTAGAAGCAACAGAATTTCAACAGTGATTTGCAGAAGTAACAGAACGCTTTTCCTCTTTTGAGACAAAGAGAAGCAGGGAATTGAATGCAAAACCCCTTCAGTCTGAAAAGGACTACATGGGGAAGTGAGGATATTAGCAAGGGAATTTATTTCTTCCTTTATAACCACATGAACACCCTTAGACATCCATTATCAAAACAGAAAACAGACCCACTACAATGAAAAATTACATCACTTCATACTGGCGTTTTTAACTTTGTGGCTCCTGTTTTAGTAACATTACTAGTTCTGGACGGTGACTTCATGTACTTAATTTTAAGAATAAAATAAGAAAATATACCTTAAAGGGAAAAGGAGTAATCAATCAGGTATCTGAAAGACTTCAATTAACATTTTGACAAGTTTCATGGTATGCAACCTACTCTAATGTAATCAGTTTTTATTAATTTAACTCCTTGAAAATGAGAAAACAAATAAATTACAAAACTATTCAAGATGCTCTGCAGTACTTAAGTTCCAAATTTCTACAAGTGTCAGCTCTGGAACCATTTTTTTTGGCTCTTAAACTTTGCCTTCCTCATCTGACACACACAGATCCTGGAAGTATGCAGCCTCCACACTGCAGTTTGTAACACACCAAGTGCACGTGAACAATACATGTTCTGATGAATTACTACTTCTTCAATAATGACATATATTTTACCACATACAATTATTGTGACCTATTACTGCAAGTTGCACTTGCATTTATTTCTACAGCTTTGTAGCATTTTGATTTCTGAAATTTTACTTGCAATCTGATGTCTCTGCCACCACAGCATTGTTATAATCAAAATTAATAGGCCAAGATAGTCTTCTAAAATTAAACTCTGATCTGAAAGGTACATTTGAACATTTGGGGAGCTCTCTTCAGATGCTGACAGGGAGACGAGTGAGCGGATGTAGAGAGAATCTGGATATATGGCTCACATATGGGCCTAACAAGAGCAATCTCTTCATATAAAGACACTATTTCTCATGCTAAGTCTACCTTGTTTTCTAATGTCAGCTGAAAGGAATGTTGGAATCTGGGACAGTTTTCCGCATCAGAGTCTGTTATTTGACTGTCTGATGTCAGAATTATTGTCTCTTTTCACAGAACCTCTGTAGTTTGGGGTTGTTGTTTTGCTGTATTTTGGAGGGTGAGTTGTTTAAGACTCTCAATGCTACACCCTCTTAGGAAATCTTGTTCTTCTTGGTTATTTTTCCACCCAAAGCACCGTGAAATTCAGGTACCCCAACTGACAAAGAATTTTTAATTTTATTTTTTTTCAGTGTTGTATTAGAACTATGAGATTACCCCAATTCAAGAAACCTGGTATTTGGTATTGCCAAGTACTGAATGTTTTTAAGCATAAGTCCTTCATCTGAGTCCAGATCGAAAAACACAGGTCCCAAGCACAATGCTACACGAGTTGTCATTTAGGGCTTCCTTTTGTACAGCACAGAATCCAATATGTCAGCGCAAGACAAAAGCACTGAGTAGGAAGAAGAAGAAAACAAATCTTGGTTGCTAAGTTAGCCTGTCATGTAGTAAACGTTTGTGTGAAGCCACATACCATATGACCCAAAGGCTCAGAAAGTTACAGCTAGGTTAAAAAAAAAAGTACACTACAAAGGAAATCCAGTTGCAAATATGCAGAAGGTAGGACGTGGACCATCACTCACTGTGGGGAAATCTTTTACTTTACTCCGTTCAACATACAGCTGTACCCGAGGCACAAAACTTTGCTCAAAAAGGCTTGGAAGAAAAACGCCAATATTCATTAATGCCTATAATTCATAACATGCAATCATTTCACAGCTTTATCTTAGAAGATGTTAGAAAAGATCAGTACAGTATTAAATCCACACAGCACAGAGATGCCCTGAATCCAGCAGTGTCAGGATCTCTAGTACAGCATGGGTAAAAGTGAAACACAACGCTTGGAGAAAAAGGGCCATAGTTCCCAACAAAGTGCTGAGAAGTCTCTGTTAGCTGCCAGAGCTCAAAGCATTCACAGGAACAGGAGATGGCCAGAACTCATGTTTAATGGATTTAAACAACTGAGTAACACCGAACACAGCAGCACCTCCAAGCTGTGCAATCCCAAGCAACGGCTTTGAGAAAAAAAAGCACTGGAATACAGAACAAAACGTGAATGTGCGAGGTACTGTGCAAGCCTACCTCAGTTTAGGGAAAGTCCTCAGACAAGGAGGTGAAAGGCAGAAGTTGCCTCTTAAGGCTGTGAAATTATTTTGTGGTTATTACAAGCAACAAAGGGGCTTGAAGGTTTGCAGGTACCTATGAGTCACAGGGTTCACAGATCAGTCTTCATTTAGTTCCCCATGCCCAAAAGAAATGAAACATTCTTTTTAATTCAGAGTCCTAATTAGGATGATAATTGGAAGAAATCCCAAACCATCACACTTGAACAATAAGAACCTATGCGTTTACACCCAGACTCTTTTTGTAGCATATTGTGGGGAGAAAACTAAGTACACTGAACAAAGTACTCTACCGTACCTAGCTGGGGTCTGAACTTGGTTCCAACTTTTGAAGGAGTCCAGGCCTTTTGAGGGAACTCAGCCAGCAATTCAGGCAAAGATTTCTTCAAAGGAAAAAAGAGGCTTGTTTTTTTTTTTCCCCCTTTTCTTTGTCCTCCTCTTTTCTTTTTAAATAAAAGCAACATCTCCGATTTGTGAGCACAGTTTTGAAAGGAAGGGAGAAAACACCATTACAAATAGCAAGCAAAGCTTTCAGTTTATGAATCTACTAATTCATCCATGAAATATCCAGGTTGCCTTCATCATCATTTCCAAAACACCATATTATATAAGGTAACAATGGAATTCTAGGCTGGTCTGTTTCCCATATTTTTAGTTGGCTCAGCTGGAAAGTGAATACAGGCTATTGCCCCAGGATGAGTGAATAATTTAACTCAAATGCAATTTTGCACAAAATTACTTTCGCAACTGGAAAAAAAAAAGACAAAAAAAAAAAAAAAAGCATGGCTAGTCAGACTCCTTGTTAAAAATAACAAATTGAGTTTTTCCCCCCTAACTAAACTAGTATAATTCACCAAGTTTAGTTCATGGTGTTGCTGTTAAATAAGAGAGGTATAAATCTTGACATCAAAACACCAAGCTTTTCTGTGCTAGAGAGGAAATTGCTCCTACACAAAGTGTCAAGTACAAAACTTAGGCATTGCATCTCAGACAGTTCTGCACTGGCCTGGTTGAAATCTCTGCTCAGGAGTAAAATTTATGCTGAAGTAGACACAAGACAAAATCCCCAAATTGTAGACCGATAATTTAGAAGAGGTCTGTTGCATGTGGAAATGGTTTTGATCTTCAGATCATAAACTCCTGGAGGCACAGATCTTCTTTAATTACATGACTACAAAGCACCATGTGTTTCCATTATGCTATTTAAATAATAGATTTAATTTGAATTTACATTTGTTGATGTAAACATTACTGACTGTAACATTACCCTGCAATCTGATGCAGAAAGTCACTGAAGTATTAGAAAAAAACTCCTTCCCAAAAAGATTACAAAGGAAAGAATCCCCAACTGTGCTATTTGAAAATATGAATAGAAATTAGCTAAATAGAACAGAATAAATTTTAGTGGAACAGAAATTTTAGGATGATATTTTCACACAAACAACACTAACATCTCAAGTAATTCTAATTTTTAATTCTGCTCTACAGTTATCTGTTGTGTTTATGGGACCAAATGAATTCAGATGTTTCCAGCAACCAAAGTTCCACTGATTATTAAAAGGAAAGAAAGTAGCATGGGAAGGCTCACTCATTTATCTTGCAACACTGCTTTAACCGAAGTGCAACCGGGGGACTCTGCTAATGAATTTAACTATCAGGACGCTAATCAGTTCTGGTTTTTACCAAAATTAATTTAACCTCTGTTTTTGCATAAATAGTCCCTGTTGTTTAAAACTTTGGGGCTGCTTCTGTACATCAGGAGGGGCTCAAATGGAACAGGGGTGTGCTGGGTTCAGAGACAATTCAGTGAAGAACAGTTCAGAGGGAAGCATTTGAACACAATAATATAGGGTAAGCTTTTCCCATGCACTGTTAATAAAAAAACCCCCACCAAACCAAACCACCCTACCCAAAAAACCAGAACTGACTATTGCTGTATGAAAAGGATTTTAAAATTTTGTATAGATGACCTTCAAGCACTTCTAAAAGATGCTATAATTTGTCTGTTTGAGAGAACCTAGGCTAAAAGAAGAAAAACATCTACATACCATATAGATGGGACGTACTGGTCAGTTTATGCCATGATGCTATTAAAATAATTACTTTCAAATTGTTGAGCTTGCAGATTATATCTAATTGTAATATCAGCATTAATAACAACAACAACTTCGTCTAAAAATTGCCAAAATAAGGGCAGTTGAAAGTGGGAGCAGACAGTAAGACAGAGAAAAATTAGTAATATGCTGTAAAGATTGTATTGGCTTTCAGTTCTGAACATATAACTCACAAGGCATCACAGCAAATAAGTAAATTGCATGAAAAATTTTGAACAAGCAGAGGTTTTTGTTCACTGTGTACATCCAAAATACATTTTTTTCAGAAGATCCAGAAATCTTCAGAACATTTTTTCCAGAAAATATTCCCTCCACATGAACTGATGGAATACCTAAAGTTACCTTAAACATAAGAAAAACATAAAAATGTAAAGGGAAAAGAATTCAAAACAGCACTGTAAGAATATTTTTCATATTTTTTCTTTGAAGTTTTTCTCTTTTTCCATGTTACTCAATGTGGTGTTTTTTTTTTTTTGTCTGGTAGTATGTGAGCCCTCTAACCCATTCCTTCTTTTCCTTTTGTCCTTACACTAACCTGCAGAAGGAATGAGTGGAAATATAAGGCCTTCTGTCTCATCTAAAAGCTCATAGACAGAAAAAAAAATCCTGGATTTAAGTAAAAAGATGATGGGTAGACAAAAACCAAATAAGTATTTAAGTGCTAGGTTTGAAAAAAGTCCCCTCATTAGCTCCAGATCACCTTAAACAGTCCCAACAGTGGGGGAACACTCAACACTGCAGATGAAGGATCAACAGGAATTCACATAATCTTGGGGTTTTGATCACATCTTTAACAAATGCACATCCTTATGCCAAGGTACTCTGGAATGCAAAAATTTAATTTAATAAATATGAGAAAAGCATAATATTGACAACTTTCTTAATACTTTGCACATTGCAAAGACAGTCACGATAACTTTTTTTGCTCTTGATGTTCACTTCTCCATCCTCAAATCTCAACTGTCCAACCCTCTAAGAGGGTTTTTTTTTCACCTACTTGCAGTTTGGAAATCATGTTTGGAAGAAATGCAGTGAATCTGTCAAAATTGTTATGCATGAGGGTAAAGGCCTCCCACTTCAACTTCCAGCAGCTACCTAAATGATTCTAACAGCAACTGACCATTTCCAATAAGAAACAGAGCACAAAAGTAAATCTCTCTTTTTAGAGAGTGGGAAAAAATAGCTAAAGTTTCTTGAAACACTATGTTGGTAAATGCACACGTTCCATCAAATGTGTGTTATAAAAACTGGATAACCAAACCATAGGCACTATTTTTAAAATATCAGCTCAGACATTAATAGGACTTTAAAGAATTATCACAATATATTTACTATAAAAACAGTTGTTCTAAAACCTAGTAGCTGGATGTTTACTGCAATACTTTGGTGACCTCAGAGAAGTCAATGCAACTACTTTTTCAGTCAGAGGGTGAGGGGCCTTTACATTTGATGGAGTCCTTGAAGAAGTGGGCTACCATTAAAAAATAATAGAGCCCTTCTTCATTTAAACTGATACATGAGGGCACTAGTTCTGGTGCAGTAGGTGTGTTACCAGCTCCTGGATTAGTTACAGGAGGACCAGCTACCAAGATTCAGTCTCACAGATTATAACATCATTATTTATATTCATATTATGGAACAAAACTAAAAATATTATTTTGAAGTCTTTGAATATTTCAATTTAGCATCTATAAAGATAGAGAAATTCTTACATTCCTGTTAATAAGGAGGAGTAATGCTGTCTTGATTCTTGCCACAGACCATTGATTTTACATATATTTACATGAAAACCACTGTGTGAGCTTTTCATGTAGCAGTACCTTTCTTAGTAACAATACAAAAGACTTTGTTTCTTTTGATATAGCTTAAAAACAGTTCTGTAAATACAGAAGCTAGTGACTTAACAACCTTTTTTTCCCCTCTCTCTACCTCAATACAAAACACTGAAATCAGTATCTCAGTAGTGAATTCCACAAAGCACTTTCCTTCCCCCAAAGGAACTTTATGCTCATAACATTTAGATCAATTTTATATTGAGATAATTTCATTGTCCACTACCATTAAGTTCATCATCTGCTTCTTTCTTTGTCAACAAGAGCATCTTCTAGGTTAGGACAAACACGGCTTCGTTCACCTTTGCCTATGGCAGTACAGATTTGGAAGCACAAGCCTTCAAGAACTAACTTCCACGGAAGACGTAACGATCCCAAATCCACATCAGGGCTAACCTAGAAAGCGCTTCCAAGATTCTCCTACAAAAGACTTACAAGCATTTACCAGTCATAATCTTTCTCTGAGATGGACCATATAGAACACAATAACACAGTGAAAGGAAAATATGTCTGAGAAGTAGTGGTCAAAGCCCTTCTCCTACTAGAGGTGCCATAGGACTTCTAACACTTCAGTAGAATACAGGATTTTTTTCAAAAGAGTTTGGCCTGAAAGACTCTCAAATATTGTAGGTTGCACTGCACTCATTTTATCTGAGTCAAGCAGACCTTACTGTCACTTGGATCTTCTCTTCCCAGGAAACCTGGAATTTCAAACACAGTCCTTGGACAACTGACCATCAATCCACTTTAGAACAACAAACTCAATGAAGATGACTGTACTCAGCTTTAATATATATTTTTCCATGTCAATCACAACTGCAAAGAGTAAGAGGTGTAATGACTGTTGCCTCACTGTGATCGTTATGGTGTCCTTTTATTTTCAGAGACAGTGTTACACATAGAAATGATGGATTTAATTTCCAAGCTGTATTATCTCACATAATAATCTACTCCTTACAAAATGAGCAAAGAACTATACCTTGGTCGGAGAGTTCAACAGGGCAGTATCACAAATAATTGCCTGCTACGATTACCCTTTCTGACATGAAGTTTGGACTTCAAGTCCTATTCTAATTCAGTGGCTTCTACTTTTGTTATTCACTACCAGTTCCTCTGCACCCAGCAATGTCAAGAGGTCAACAATTAAATTGTTCAGAATACACCATGAACGTAAGAGTGACCCTATATTATATCTTCATTTTTTCCCTTTGATCATCCCTTTATTTGACTGCATTTCAGTAAATTATCCATGTAGTTTTTATTTTGACAGCTCTCTTTACAGCAGTAAAACAAAATGTGTGCATTGCAAATGGCAAAGATTCAAATTTCAGCTATGTTTATCCAAAATAGCACTGAACTGCTTCTGTACTTATGCTATACTGCCTACAGCCTTACGGAAGGGGAGACAGATGGGATGAATTTAGCAGGGAAACAGCTGTGGCTTGAAGAAGAGACAAGCAAAAGTTTTGCTATCAGGCTTCATTATGTATCAAGGTACCAGTAAAATGTGTATCCGTAAGGCAGCCAAAAAAGTGTTTTTCATTTGACTAGTGATAATTACCTTTTCTCAACAGCTGACAATGTTCTAAGCACCATTAAATAGGTATAATAATTAAGCAATAAGATAAGACAGGCAGTGCCTCGCTGGGGATTATTGCTCGCCTCGGGTGTGTTGCGAGGCACAAGGCTGAAGGGTGAGTGACTTCAGCCACCCGAGAAATGTAATAATCCCTCAGAAATGCACTGCCTGGAGTGTCTTCTTGCTATTAAAAATGGAAATTTAAAAAGGACAAAATGCTAGACACATTTCCTGTGGATTTTATTGACATGGGTTAACAGTACAGAAAGTCGAGGAAGAAACTCCATTTCTGCCCAGCCTATGAAAGTCCTTTCCCAAAGACACATATGCCTCTGCTCAGCTTGTTGGTGCATTTTATTCATAAAACTTATCTGAGAAGCACAAGTATTTGTATCATCTAACACATGCGTAACAAGGCACAGAAGATTGTAACAGCCTTCCCAATGGTAAAAGTTGAAGTGCTTTTAAGCCACATGCTCCCAAACATTTATTCTGTGCAATTGTCTATGTTTGGTATCGATTTACAGATGAGCATTTTTTAGTTCTGAAATTGTATATATATACACACATATATTTTCTAATATGAATATAAAAGGTCAGCCCCTCAATGATCCAAGCAATAAGGAAAAAAGCCAAACAAAACAACCCGAAAACTCCCAAAAACCTTTTTTGACTACATGCAAGTCACATAGCTAAAACTAAGGCTATATCCCTGGTAGTGTGGGAAGTGCTAGTGCAGCACTCAAAAAAATTACACCGTTTTAAATAAGCTGAGAAAAATTTACTGTCATTTCAGCCGTGCCACTGAGACAACATTTTGAAACTGGAGACCTGAAACTATTTAGCAACCTTGACTTGAATCAAATCAGAATTCTAAAGACCATTCAGGATCAGGCCCCAAGTAACGAGATATACCTGGGACAAGGATATCTTTCCATATGAACAACGAAAGGTGGAATCTGGCTCTCTGAGGTTAAAAAGAACTTTAAAAAAAATTAAAAATTTCCTTTCCCCTTTCTCCCCTTCCATACATGCCTTTAAAGTTCACAAATAACAACTTGAACACAGAATAATCTTATTATCCTTTTCCATTTCTTTCACATTTTCCATCATCACTACTTTATTTCAGAACCAAACTGAGAAGCCCTGCTGAGAAGCACACACAACACTGTCTTGAGTACCCTAGAAATACAGATGCTAAGCAGGTCTTATCAGACTATCCTTCCTTATGGACACTTCCACAAGCTCTACTTCACTAAAACTTTTGCCATTAGCAGTTGAAGGATTTCACATTTAAGACCACATTTCCAGAAACTAGCCCAATGCCTTTTACTATTTGACTACTACCAATTAGCACCATCACAAGGCTTAATAAACACAGTTATTTTTCAGCATTTTGTTTTTTTCAGGATGGCAATTTTTTTTGAGTGCACTCAAAAACTGATAATGAATATGACTGGAGCTCTGGAAGTTGAAGTTAGACAAGAAATAGGCAAAATAAAGTTCTATATGTGTTTCAGCTGACAAAAACCCTGGGAAAAATAGGTCCCCGGTCTCATAATGCATAAACTAAACACTTACTGGTTTGAAAGATGGAAAACAAAACAGCATGATGAGAAAACACGCCAACTTCCAAGTGCAACACTGGCATGGAACTAGTGGCACAACACACATCAAGGCTAAACAGATTTAAGAACTAAAGGCTAAAGAGATTTAAGAACAGGTTAGATTTATATATGGAAAATAAGAGTATCCACAGTTAGATCAACTTCCATAGAAACAGTATTGGATCCTGCAGAAGTAATCAAAACACTGAAGTTACTGGGAATAAGCAGTCTTCCAATAACCTTGCAAAACTCTATCACTTATTATATTAAAACATAAATTATCATTAGTTTGTGTCTCCTTCTCTTACAATAACCTTGAAAGCAGGCAGGTGCATAGATTTTGTTACAGAGCTGGTAAATTTTCATGACACACTTGCAAAGATCTTTAAATGTTACTCATCTGTCTTCATTTTCAGTTCTGCACTATATGGGAATGGAGGGTTTTAAATAGCCTTTGTCTGAAAATCTCAGAATCATACACAGAGACCAAAACTGGAAGGAAATCTGCTATTGCTTACAGTAATTTGCCAAATGGGTTAATAGTTAGATTTTACTATAATTTTGAGTGCACTGAAGGCTTAATTAGAAGATCCCAATTACTGTCAAATATCCCAACTAGGTATTTGCTGCTAACTACTGCCTAGTGGTAGTCTCACATGGGCTATTTGAAAAAGACTTGGGTGGGTTTTCTTGTTTGTTTGTTTCTTTATAATTTTTCTGACACATCACAAGGATATCACAGAAATACAGTACAGGAAAATGAACTTTAAAAATGCAGCTGGAAAACTATACGGAAGAAAGAAAAGAAGGTGAGTATAACAGCCAGGGACTTCAACAATTTAATCTTTCAGATGGTCTAAAAAAATCAAAACTTGTTAAAGATTGTTAAATGTTTCAGGAGGAACATGCATAGTTAGGGCTGTCCTCCAGAGTTTATAATACACTGGAAAGGCTATTACCCTTTTGGAAAGGTAGAAACCTTTATTCTGTAGTGCTGGGTACATTTGAGCAGGTAACTTAAATAAACTCAAGCTAACTTGAACAAACAAGACCAACATGCTTCTTGGTGCTCTCTCTTGCCATTAAACACCTATGTTTTCATGCACAAGACAGCAAAGGAGCACACTGACCCAGCTTGCTCATTTCTTATTTCACATCTCTGGGGAAAGTGGTGAGGAAGACTGGTCCATAACTACTACCTTGGACCAGAGGTGCTACTACCAGGCACCGAAGGCAAAGTGCTTCAAAAAAGATATGGCGGTGGTGAAGGGATAAACTGGTGGATTAACACAATCATGTATCACCACCAGAAGCGACCCCTATCCAAAATTAAAACTCTTGCAGGTGTGTAGCAAATGTAGGAGAATAAAATGGGGTTCCCCTGGAAAGCAATGGGTGAACTTCTGTCCAATTATGCACATCTTTTTCAGTGTCAGTTATGATCTGCATAGCGACAAGAGTTTCTAGATCTTGCCGAATCAAGGAGAGTCTGGGCTGAGCTGTCAAAGACATCACCTTTATCCACCTCCATTTTAGAGGAATCAAGAATGCTTCGTTAATGCTAAATTAACATTTAAATTTGAAAACCAACAACTGTGCTGACAACAGAAAGTAACAAGAACAGCCTGGAACCTTATGTTGTGCTGTTTTATATCACACATATTTCAGGGCTTTTTACATTCCTGGTAGACAAGAACACAAGCTTACTATTAGTGAGCTGTAGGCTTTGACTCAGTTCACGATGGCATGAATATGAACTATCCCCCTTTCTGTTTTGGAGAAAGCAGAATACATTAAAGCAGCAGAACAGAAGACATTCTCAGAAGTGGACAATTACCAGACTCTTAGCAGAGGGGGTGTTAGTCAGGGAGTTGGTAGCTGTTGAGCACAGGAACAAGCAAACCTGGCTGTTTTCCCACCTAGCTTTTCTTTGAGACATG
Source organism: Mohoua ochrocephala (assembly GCA_013398855.1). NCBI lineage: Eukaryota > Metazoa > Chordata > Aves > Passeriformes > Acanthizidae > Mohoua > Mohoua ochrocephala. Next base: position 85,113 of record VZTA01009578.1, read on the forward strand.
GACCGATAGAGACTTTCCCAGGTATTATCCTCCAGTTTCTGAAACAATAAAATTGTGGTGGCCAGCAGTCTCGATGTGCAAAGTGAAGACAGACACTGTGACTTCCACCCTACACCTTCTTCCTCATATTGACTGTATTGTTATGCAATTAAATCAAGTGCAGCATTAACTAATCCTTAAAGAAGGTAATTCAGATAATTATCAGCCCATTAACGTGACCTCAAATGCAAAAAAAGCCTGCAACTAATCCAGAAATGAAAGGAATATATAAGGGCATAAAGAGGTAAATGGAAGATGAGAAACTGAAACATAAGCTAGATCAAGCAGATTTGGTCACATGAACCCGAAACTCTTTGACAGTTCATTTTTTGATACAGGAAATGCAATAAATCTTACTGACATTAACTTCAACAGAACATTAAATATCATCTCCATCAGCAATTGTTAACTAAGTTGTTGACAAGTAACTGACTAAAACAAAGAGCACAGCCAACAGGAACAATTGAAAGGGATGAAGAATTCTAAGAGAATTTCTTCACATTTAAACAGATTTTTGAGTATTTTGAATTATGACTCAGCACAAAAAAGGAGGAGTGGGCCGATAAATTTAAGAGATGTTATCAGCTTTGAGAAAGTCTGGGATACTGCAGAAAGAAATAGATGACTCAGAAGATTGAAACGGCAGACATGGGATGAAAGTCTTACACTATATACTCAATGCATTCTCAGTTTATAGCAAAAGTCTCTGCAGAAAAGTCGAATTTACTTAGGAGAAAAAGGTCCTGGATGCACTTCTCAGTGCAGTCTGTCAAAAAGACAAACGTGACTGTAGGAGTTATCAGTCAAGGAATTTCTAGTAAATACATCAATTCCATATATACAAATACATTCAAATGTCCCCATCCAAGACCCAAGACTGTTTTGACTGCCCATATTCAGAAAAGATCAACAATCAGAAAACCAAGGTGATGAAGAACTTATTGCAAAAAGAAGAACAAACGAGGAAGGCTTTACTTATGATCAGAAGTAGGACTGAATAGATACATTCATTGTCTACAATTATTTGCATTACCAGTGCAGATTCTTTTGAAGAACTACTTGTCCCAATTTTGGCTCAAAGACAAGTAGGTACAAACGAAACAAATTAATTCAGACCAAAAATAAGAAGGATCCCAATGAGAAGATCAGTGGAAACAGTTGTCCAAATTGGAACAGCGAAGCCTAATGTTTTATACAGAGGAGCTCAATACATTCTCCAAGAAATATATATGTATATAAACTATATATAAAGGTACTTATATTTTAGATACACACACTTGGAAACAGATGAACACAGTACTCTGTGACCTAGAATCCATCCTACAGAACATTATTAAGTTCCCTAAATATCTCTCTGGAAATTGGGAGGGATATTCCCCTCTGCTTCTTATTTGCTTCTTAAGGCTGAGAACTTATTTGCACACTATTTTGCAGCATTTTATGAAAATCTTGTATTTCACTCTTTGTAGGGTTTTTCAATTTTTTTAACAACTAAGAAAATTTTTGCTTTGTGTGTTCACTGTGTTTAGGTAGTTGGGGAATAAATCTTTAAAAACAGTGTTTGAGGTCTTATAAACTTATATAATTTATTAACTATTTTGAATGGGAATATTATACGTATAAAAGCAGAAATAATAGATGTATTTATACCATACTATATATAGACATCTATTTAAACTGAGAAAGGGAAAAAATAGTTAGAAAGACATATAATAAACAGACAAACGGTGAACGGCAGAAGAAGAGGGAGAGAGAGATTCTGAACATCCCATTTTTATTCCAGGGACTTTGAACTGTGTGCAAACACCCCAACATTAAACAAAAGCCAAATACACTTTCAGACTCCGACAGGATTTGCAACATGTATATATATGTGTATGTGTATACACATTATCCATTCATTATTTCCTAGTAGCAGCTCTCTGGAGTATACATTTCTCAATCTAAAATACGAGTCTATTAAACAGTAATAAAAAAATTAAGTAATGGTGATAACCCCAAGTACTGGACAGAGCTGAGAGTTTTATCTGTCTGAACCACAGTGCTGACACACAGTGACCACAAAGCTTTTTACAAACTCCTTGTATGAAGGGCTGCACAAACAATTATGAATCTCCAATTGCTACAGCCATCCCCTTACAGCAAAACCACACCAAAGATTATGTGGGCATGAGTAATGATGCTCAGGGAAAAGCGCAGCACACTGCTCTTTACACATTGAGACAATGTGAATATCTTTGTATCTTTAGTATCAAAGGTTCTATGGACACTATGTTAATCTCTATTTTCAATTTAAAAATGAATGTATTTTAAACCAAAAAGCCACAATACAGTGCCTTTTTATTCTGTAATTGCACTGCAAAAGAGATTATTGGTCTAATAAAAATATAGGAACAATTGCCTCATCGTCACTTTCAAAAATATACTAATCTATCCGTAGAATAAGGAAGACAATGTATTCAACTGAGAATGAACTGGACTGGAAAAAAATAAAGGTCTTTCAGGTAACGACATAACCTAAGTTCTTCCATCCATCATTATTTCTTGCAAACACACATACACACGAAAAAAGTGCTAGAGCTTTGGGCAGAAAATGTAAAATTTCAAATGCATCCTGATTGCTCCAGTTATCAAGAAATAATTTTAATTAGTTGTTCTACTGAAGATTTGCCAAGAAATCCAAAATCTCTATTCAGAAGTGTAATAGTGACAGCAAACTAGCTATTGTGATTTTACATACCAGTTATTTGAAAATGCTGGTGTATTCTCTCTCTCTGTGTCTCAATTTTCATAGATATGTGTTCTCTCATGCATACATGATCTTGCATACACTATCACTCAGTAACAAAACAAAAAATATAAATTTAATGGTGGAAAAAAGCCTTTAAAATCCTTGTCAAACTGAGTATCACATTTGCACTCCTTGAGTGGTCCATTTAAAGATCCATTTTAGCTACTCTTCCAGATAAGCTTATCCATAAGAATCATACATTTTGCCATAGGTAGAAAACAAATATAATTTGTCACATGTTGTGCTATACAGACATTTCTGCACAGTTGCTGCACTACACGAGAATGTCTGAAGGGGAAGACACCCCAGGTAGTTGGCTGCAGACATATCTCAGCAACATGGCATGTAGTTACAATTTGACACATAGAGTCTTTATAAATCCAATGTCTATGAAGTCAAACAAATCTCCTTCTTATTTATAGTAACAGGCGAGAGCAGATCTCTGCCGTCTTGTTACACAGATGGTTGTAACATTTTTATAGTTAACTTACAACCACTGATGCCTAAGGAATAGACACACATCTGCCCCAAACTGCCAGTCCTGTAGGCTCTTCTTTTTAACTTTAGCTAGGAAAAATACAGTCGAAATACGTCTAACAGTGTCACCTCCAAAAAAGCTACCACAAGATAAAGCCCCACACAAATTTGCATAAAATGTATTATTATTGTTAATGTTATACAGATCGGACAGTGAACACACACATTACAGCAAAAATTACAGTAATATCAACTGTAACCATAAAACCTGAGAGAAAATTCATAGCCCCAAATTCCATATGCTGAACTTGGAAAAATGTTTGGAAAGGAACTCATTGGAAGCTTCTAAATTTATATTTTATTAAAAAGATTTTAAAATAATCTTATATTTCATATAAATTACTGGCCAAACGCTTTTTTTTTCTTTAACTGCTTGATAAAAAGTAAAGGCATGTCTGGCTCATCTTCAAAAAAGGAAAGAAATTGTCTAGGATTTTCTTCTCACGCTTGAAGATACCATTCCATGTTTGCTGTATTTCCACAGATCACCTGGGTCTTCAACCGGAAGCGTACACAGAAAAGAGCTAAGCTACATTTAATTAAATGCTTCCCATTTTAGACACTGGCTGTCCACAGAAGCAATCCTCTAAACAGCTGACTTACAATCAAATACTTGTTTTACGAGAAGAACAGATGCAGAAAAGTAAAGGCATAATTGAACCTTGTAACTACAAGAGTTGTTTACGAAATTCAGTGAAAGCTTAAATAGCCTGATGAAATCCTGACCCATGGCATCTTGGGCAAATAATCCTTATTCATAAATATGTTCAAACAGGAATAGATCTAGGCAGGTTCTTGTCTTTTTCTTCTTACTCTTCAAATTGGAAGAGAAAAGAGCTTGTGAGAAAGTGGATCTGCATTTACAGAACTGGTCTAACTACAGAGGTGAAAATGCTTACCTGGGAATTCAGTTTCAAACCAGATTAAGGAAAGAATGAACCAACTTTATGCATACAGTTACCCAATTCATTTGGCTTTGAATTTTCCTTCATCTGGAATCTATTTGAATTATGTAGAGTGGAACACCGAAAAAAACCCCCAAAAAGATAGAAACCTTTAATTTTGGTTCATATTCTTTTTATTCTTGGCCAGTTTCTACCTTTACAGCTGCCTTATAAGAAATTCTGTACTTTCTGCTGTCTGCTAATTTCTACTACGAGCACAAATGTACATAATGGGAATCTGAAGAATTTAATAATACAGTTTGCTTTGAGGTTGAAAATTTATAAAAACGGACTCTGCTACATAATAGACAAGAACTTATTCTGCAAGATTCATACCCATGAAGTCAAACAAAATGACCAACTCCACTGGACTCTTAACATGTCACCTTACTCCTGCAAACGATATATCTTTTGATTCAAGTTTGCCTCAGTAGCATGCGACAACTGTATCATTTAAGATGGACATCTACTTCTTTTAATGCCATATTTCACTGAGTAAAAACACACGGAAAGGGCTGGATATTTCCATTACACTGAAAAGGCTGTTTAATGACTGCCACTTAAAGTAATCTCTTTCTTAGAAACTTGCTTATTTAATTTTGGACTATATTTATTTGCAGCATGTATTCATACAGAGATAGGAAAGGCAGTAAAAGACTCCTCTTGTTCACTTTCAGGAGTGCAACTATTACGATTGCCAAAACACTTTTGCTACAAGAGAAATTCTGACTGATCAACTAGACCTTGCTTCTTCCACAAAACAGTTATATCAGGGAGTGTCGTACTGTCCCTGGAGAAAACACGTATTGACGGAGATTTCTTCTCAAACAAATATCACAAGACCTCATTATTCAAATGCAAATGTTAGGTCCCAAGTTTAGCCAAAATCATTTTGACAAAAGAAATTTTCTGAAGATCCAGAATAACAGCAGCTAGAAAATTAGGTCAGAATGCACTTTGTTGGGACTGTGTTGCAGAAAGACCGCTGCTATTTGTAGCTGCATACAAAGGAGAAACAAACGTGCTAAGAAGTAACCATCGTTAACAGTATTATTAGTATCTAAGTGATGGGTGAAAATCTGAGGCACAATAGATTATTATTACTTGTTGTTCTGCTTTTACTAAATAGTATAGTCAGATCTCTATTTTCAAAATCAGAAGAGAAAAATTACTGGTTTTATTTAGTGGAAATCTTTCAACATAAATATAAGGAACTGGGAGATTTATTTGTTGTGGTAGCTATTCTTTTTGCTTTTCTTCACCTAGATTTGTAAACTTCATAAGCAATTTATAGCATTTGGGAATTAATCCTAAAAATCTACTACAGTTTTCACATGGAAATTAAAATTAGATTACACTGATTTTTAAAAGCAGTTTAGAACATCAGTCTTGTCACTTATTAGTTGGATTTTAAATCAATAGAGTGCAAGATGACAATTAAAAATATGTTAAAAGAGCCACCTCTTAAAATGCTGGTAAAGTATACTGTTCATGTTTCAAACACCTGATTATCTCTGCCATATTTACATATTCTAAAATATTAAATAAGACAAATGCTATTACTGCCCTGTTTTCTCTCTCTGTTCTCTGCAAAACAGCAGCAGAAGGTAAGGCATTGCCTGCAGCATGACCACTCTGCTTTCAAACCACTTTTGTGTTCTGGATTAATGCTTTCAGTCTTTTCTAGTGTATAATCATTGGTGCTGCAGCAGAGAATGAGCAACATTTTCCAGTAGATCTATTTTATTTGGTTCTGATAGAGGAAAGGTTATCCTAAAAACTTACAAAGGACTCCTAAATTCTACTAGATTATTACTAATTATTCTACAGAAGAGCAGCTAGGAGGAAAAAGAGGGGGAAAAATTTTTTTTCTCCTGAAAGTAACCTTGAATCCTCAGTCCTACATATGGTAAGAATCCACCACAACTAAAGAAATCAAAAGAGGGGTGAGATAAATTGAAAGATTGTGTGGTTACACAGATTAGGGACGCAGTTGCAGCATTTTGAATTTCTTTGTTCTCTGAGCTATAAATGATGATGACAATCCAAGGTTACAGAAGAACAGGATGAGGTACAGACAGAAATCTGAAAGGGAAGAGGAAAGAAGCGGTTCTGGATGACTGAAATGAACACATGAAGTGCTTGCAAGAAAGAAGCTTATATAGACAGACAGAATAAAGAGATGGCAGCAAAAAAAAAATTTAAAAATGACTACTTTAAAGAAATGAGCATACAGGAATGGCTGCTTTAATACATGCAAGCTCTGTTCCTCTCAGGTGGTCAATCATCAAAAAAAGCAAACAGAATTCTTCCCAGCAAGGGCTGTCTAGTCCAAAGAAAGTTAAACTGCCTTTTGCCTTCGACTACTGACAAGAGGTAGCCGGGATGATTGGCTTTGCAGGCTTGCCTCTCAGCCTCCTCTTTACTTCATCCTCTACCTCCACAAGCATGCTAAAGCTCTTCCAGCGCCTGTTACAGTTAACGTGGAGTGGAAAACAGAACAAGAGAGCATAGATGAACTTTCTGGAACCAAAAGGAAAAGACTCCACAGTGATCTTTGAGGACGTCTAATCCATATCACAGCACAAGCCATTATCAGTCTGGATACTCTGGCCAGAACAGTCAATTGATATTGGTGGAAATATTTCATACTAGTCTTGCTGCAGCTGCTCCCAGCTCGTCCTGAGGAAGTCACTGCTTCTCTGAAAGGCTAGTGGCGCCTGTCAGTATTTCTCTGGTTACTATGATTTTCAGTAAGATTTGTCTGTTTATGCAAGGTAAACGACGGTAAACCCCAGAAATACAACTATTCCATAGCATAATGGAACCCACATCTGTACTCTACGTTCACATCACTGAATAACCTCCTCCATACTTCCTCCCCAGCTCCCCCTCCCTTTTCTTTTTTAATATGGTAAGACTATTCATACAAGTTAGAGCAGAGAACAGCCGAAGCAGCCCACACACATATGTACTAGGCTTAAATTCTTTGGAAGACTGTGTTGTTCAAGCTTTCCTTTTATTTATCCAAAATGGCACAAGCAAAAGATGTTAAAAAAAACCCAACTTGACAGAATGGTTGGGGAGGGGGAAAGAGTGGTCATTTCATAAGGAAAGAATATTACTTTCACATAACCTAGTGTCCTTTCCACGTTTACACAACACAACTGTTACAGTTGAGCATATCACACACTGACAGATTAACAGGACCTCCTACCTTGACTTCATTCTCTCATGCATTCTCCCATGCTGGATACACTGTTGGTCCAATTCATCATTCCGTTTCTGCATCTTCTCCAATCTGCCACGAAGATACTCTTTTTCCTGACTAAGCTGGTTGACTTCAGATCTACAGAAGTAAAACAAAGCGATGATGGATGTTGTCAGATTTCATCCTGCAGTGTGCCATCAATATGTGGCTTCAGCATTTATAAAATTTCATACATTTATATGTAATGCATAAACAAGCTATTACTAGAACTTACAGAAACAAAACGCCGTTTCAGAGACTCTTAAGACAAAAGAACACAATACTGGTGGGTATCTTCTAAATATGCCACTGGCAATCACTCAGTCATAGGCTGGCTAAGCTAATTTCAGCCTAATTTAAACAGGCATGCCATTTGGCATTATGCGTTGATGTTAAATAAGATCAATAAATGTAAATTCATACTTGTTAAGCAAGAATTTGGCTAACATTTTGAAAACACATTTCAACTTCTTTATTAGCAAAAGCTAACATTTAGTTTTAAAAAACAGCTACTAAAACCTTGTTCAACCTTTACTATAGGTTGAACTCTCAACAGTTCGCAGGTTGAACTCCGAATGGCGGTACCGTTTCAGAAACTTTATTAAGCTCCTGTGTCTAAAATAACACTGCACAGATTAAAAAAAAACATTAAAACCAAAACCCCCATAAACCCCTCCTCCACAAAAAACACCCAAACCCAACCAAAAAACCAAAGCCTCATGAAGAGGAAAATTAACAAAACTTTAAGAAACAAGGGACAAATCATACAGGCACACACTAATCTACATAAAACTCAGCACAGCCTTTAAGAATATTAGTCACTTCTAACCAATTCTTATTCTTCACGGGTGAGCAGAGACACCAGATCCATGAATGACCTGGGACTGCTACTTGCTACATCTCTAACCATCAGCCCATGGAGAAACAGGCATGAGCTGTTTCTTAATATCAGGAAAAGACCTCAGATTAAATTGTGATAAAATATACATTATGCACTTGTACAATTTTAACTCTTTGGAAAAGGTTAATGAGAACATGTCAGAATCTGCTATACCATCAGAAAGTACGAATCAAAAGCAAGCAAATTTGATTTATGGCATCTGCCACTCCAGATCTCAAGGTTAAAAAGCTTCAGATATATCTTTAAATCATAAACTTAAATATGCTGCAATTACAGCAGAAAGATACTTTACCTTCCTGGCTGTTACAGAATGCAACAACAACTGACATTCTGAAAAATACAACAAAGTGGAGGGAGGAAGGAATACTCCTCCTTCAAAAACATGTTGTTACATTGACAAGTCAAATCTAGAAATGACAACATGATCTTTTCATGTTTAAATAGAGAACAATGCATGGTATCATCTGTGAATCTAAAAGAACTTAGCAAGGGAAACTTTGGACCAAGACTGTATGTAATTGAATTTAGATTGAGAGATACAGCTCTATTAAGGAAGATCACAGACAAATACATCAGAATTGTGCTGATAGATTTGTACATCAAACTTCAGTGCACAGGAATTTCCTGGATGGGTATGTAATAGTGGGCAGGATGTTATAGGAAGGTAGCAGAAACTGAATTTTTCCACCAATCATTTTACAGAAATACTAGTAACTTAAATGTCAGCATTAACAAAGCATTGCCAGCTGGACCAACTGTTATCACACAATGTGAATGCAGTCTGTACTTGATACTGATACTGTAAGACAGACAACAGTGGATAAAAGCAAAGGTTCACTGCAGAGCAGCTCAAAGAGACCTGACGCGACAAAGCCCAACCAACCAAGTGATAACAGGGACTAAATTCAATCCTGCGTTCCTTTTTTTTGCCAGCAAAATTCAGCAACATCATTTGCCATGTAGGAATGCTGTAAATTATCACATTGGTAGGGTTTCCCAACTGGGAGATCCTGCTTCTTTTTCTGTATTTATATGTGACTGTCTCATTCATGGAAACAGAAGCAACTTTCAAGGTGATTAAAGCCTCAGAGTTTTACAAGTACTTATCTCCATGACATTTGAAGGTGCCCAAAGTCTTTCTGGGAAGACTTGATGTAATTCAAATCAACCAAAACCAAAATGCTACTGAAAATTACAACTAATGAAACAAAAGTAAGTAATGAATTAATTAAAAACATGAGTAGCATATTCTCCAGTCTCTAAAATAGAGCTCTAAATGCCTGATGCTTTGAAGCACGAGTGTTGTCTTCTCCTAAAACATCTTTTGTAATTACAGTTGAACTCAGGGAAAAAAAAAAAAATTCATTCCAATTAGGACATTATTTACACAATGTCCTTTCCACGTAACTTTCTAAGAGTCCGATCACCCAAAATCAAGTATTTAATGACACTGAAGTTTTGAAGGACAGCACATACGAAGGACAGAGTGCGTATTTAGGTCCATGCTAAAAGGTGCGTGCATGTTGGCATTAAAGAGAGAACACCAGCCCAATACAATACTGCACACCAAGAATCTTCCATCATCACTTGTCAATGACTCCCTCTGCATCTTTAAACATACCTCTCATTCACCTCAGTTTCCAAAGATTAAGATAAGACAGCTAATTCTATGTGATATTTAAGTAACTTCACACATTGTTGGGTTAAAAAAAACAAACCCAAACCAACCATAATTGTAATAAGCCTGATAACTGTACTGAATGCTGTAACACACTTATACAGGGGTAGCAATTCCACCCAGCCAGAGGCAGGACCAGTCCTGTGTAAATGCTTCTGAGTGACTCTGCTCCCGAGGTATCACAGCAGGAAAAGAGAAGGGGGCAAATGTCAAAGCACACGGTGCTGAACTCCAGAGAAAGTTCACTCATAATGCAGGGGAAAAAGGCAAATTAGAAAAACCTAGGCACTAATGACTATGTCTAATGGATCCTGCACAACTAGAGGACACAGCACGGATGTGCTGATGTTGCTCCACCAGAACTACTCTGGCTCCAACAGTCTGAGCAATAAGCTGTGGTGGACTCAGTAGAAACTGAAGCATGCAGGCATTTGGAGCGCCGCCATCGGAGCTGAACTCAGCAGGAAGGTGCACTTCTGCAGACCCAGGCTAGCCCCACGAGTCAGGCAGTCACATATCTGTGTGTGCTTCTGAGATCTGGTACACTCAAATGATCTGTATGAAATCACTGTTATTTCGAAACTACACAGAGTAAAGCTACAACATCTCGAGAAAATGTAAAATGCACGCTTGTAATTGGATGCATAATAGATTTTGCCAAATCTCATTTACTTGTCACTATATCAAAAATAATTGATGGGGGCAGGAGCGACAACAGCAACAAAAACCCCTCTGTACTTCTGAATCCCTTTAACTACCTCAGCTTCTATTTAAAAACCACTCTAAGGTTTTATCTACCATCTTTGCTGGAAGAGTCTTGGAAAAAACCTCAAACAGGTTAGCCTCCAAAACACTTAAATACTAAATGCAAGAAAATGAGGAAATGTTAAATAGTCACAATTCAAAGTCAATCTCGCAATACCTTAGGATAAGCTGATTTTTGAACACTAAGGTGGCAGTGATGCCTTTATTCCTCTGAACTAGCTTTTGCATTTCAGTGCTTTTTAAACACTGCCTTTTCCTGCTCTTAAAACCAATTGTTTACTTACACAGAAATTAAATGCGCGCTCTAAAATATTTTCTGCTGATGCAGTATTGTTGCATACAAATTTAATGACAGAACCTTCAGACAGACTGTTGCCCATCTTCATACAGCTACCTTCAACAAACATTTCACTCCTGGTATTGAGTGCAATGACTGCAGTCAACCAAACATGCAGAAAAATAGTTCAGCCGGGTATGTGTTCTTTACTTCAATTAAACTCACACAGTTGGATGCCTACTGTTGCCAAACCAGTAATATAATTTATACATTATAGTCCAAACAGTAAAACTACACTAAAAGTCATTTAACAATATTTATAACACCATAAAATACAGTGTTAAAATATATGAACTGCAATATGTACCAAAATTATAAAATTTGTTTCTCATCATCAGTGATTAAAACCAGGATCATTGCTCTAGCTTCAATACTCACAACCCTGGTGACAGATTAGAATTCAAATCTTAATGATCAATTTACAATTAACAAGATAGAAGTGAAACAAATTAAACCAACCATTATATATAACGAGACCCAATGGACTCCCATTGTTCCCCTTAATTACAAAACGCAAATCACAAATACACAGTGGGTAGTGTTAAGCATTAATCTACAACCTAGAAACTCAGACAGCGACAATCAGAGAAAAAAAAAGAACAAAACAAGAGAGAAACAGAGAAGAAATCAACAAAGGACTGTATTTTTAAACATGCCTATGCATACGAAAACCTTCACAGACACTATCTTCTTTCTGCACAGCTTGAGGGGTTTATAATTCGTCTGACATTGTCTTTCTGACGCCTTTCTGTGTAGGGACTAGCTCGAAAAATGGTTCCAGCTTACATATAAACACAAAAACTTCAGTTTAGATTTCTCAGAAAACCTGCATTAAATATAAAAATATATGTGCCATTCAGATGCATTCCACTGAAATTGTACAAATATGTAGTCGTCACAGATAAATTTGAAATGTCTCTTATTACAAATGGGTACTTCCTATCAAACCCAAGAAAATTTAAATAAACTTACTATTGCACCTGTTATTAAAAGAGCTTGAGTGTTGCACCAATTAAATAATGGTACTGGTAGCACACAGTTATTACTTAAACCCAGGGAAACTAAGGCACAAAGATTCTAGAAGTACAGCAAGAAAATACACATCCAGGTCCAAAATTCAGTTTATGGTAAGGTCAAAAATATGGAAAAAAAAAAGAAAAAAATATTTTCCATGAAAATAGGGCACACTGCTGCTTTGTGATCTGCTTTTATTAATGTATATAAGAACTACGTTATAAAATCTTCCCCAAATTATTACTTTTTTCCAGAAGACAAAACGACAGTATTCTGTCCCAGAACGTGGTTTTACACTACATTCAGTGACAATGAGCATGAAGATTGCCATTCGGAGAGATGCTGCTGAGAGATACATGCTGACCCTGCATTTAGAACCTGGATAAAATAATTTTCTGCATCTGATCTCCTGATCACATCACTTTCTGAAGCCATCTATATTAGTCTGTCATTTTCCACCATCCCCAGTTCCACCTTTCTGTTCTCATTTTTACCTTCTTTTTTTGTCTCTACCTATTCCTCTGTCCTTGTTACTGACTGCAGCAGTTCCCACTCCAATGAAGGCAAGCTCAAGCTATTTTAGGACCACTTCTCAGAACCACTTTCATGCATTCTTCCTTACAGTTTCTTGTAAAATATACCACTTCCTGAAGATACAAGAGGGCTCCTTTTCCCCTTTTCAGGTCCTTGACATAGTCAGCTAATGCTGCTAGGTGGAGAAACACTTGGCAATCTCTAGTATTTATTTTCAGAGAATAATGTGTTTTCACAGTATGTTTTCTGTCTTTCCTTCATCCTTTACAGTTACTAGTCTGTGACTGTGAGCTCTAGCAACAAAGTCTGTGTGCTTTTTTATTGCTGGAATAATAATATGATTTGAATCTATTTAGATTTTGCATTACTTTAGCAGAAGAGCTCTGCTTTTTCAGAAGAAAAATCCTGTTTGCTTCTCTCTCAAGTACCCATCACAACATTTGCACGGGAAGACTGCTTACAGTTCCTCAAGTTTCTCATTTCCCCCCCAAACACTCTGGACGGGATTCATCTCCCAACTTCAGCCACTTAACAGCTAGTCAACACTTTATATTCAGTGGGAAGTAGGATGGGCAGTGGAGGCAGTACCCGTGGGAAGCATCATATATTTTATTTATTACGGACACATACATAGAGAGAGAGAGGGATATATATACACATATATATATATATGTCTGTCATCTACTTAAATCTTTTCCCTTTGACCACTCCTAGGAAGAGGATACTGGGGTAAATAAGCTCTCTCCCTGAGCAAGTGTCGTCTCTTTTCCATTACCTCAAGAAGATGATTAAATCCACCTAGCAGAAGAAGAATCCTGTCTTGAAATTTTATTGTCAATTTTATATTTGCTGTTTTGCTTACTTCCCATCCAGCCATGAGATGAACCCTAGCTCTAATTACCAAATTCACTTTACATGTAATTTACAGAAGCTACAGAATGCCAACTCTCCACTTAAGTCCAGTTTACCACTCTAAATATGAACCCCAAGAAAGTTTCAAAAGATACTATTTTCACACTTAAAAATGTAAAATCAAATTATTTGCTGCTACAGAACTACAAAATACACATTTTCTTTCTGTCCTACAGACCTTTTGAATAGATACTTCCATAGCTTTGTATTTCTTTAAATTATTATTACTTCCAGCTTTTGCTTCTTCCTCAATTTTTAATGGCTTTGAACTTAGATCTGCGATTGATTGGTAACAAGCAGCAGCAGAATCGGAGCGTCAACCACAAGCAATTTTGATGACAATTATTTCATAGACAATATTCGGTGTGCAGTGTAGCATTGTGAAAGGAATTCTGAGCAAATAATTAAAATAACAGCAATTTTGACATCATTAAATCTTTAGCATTTTTCATACAACTTCAGATAAACTTGAATTGTAGCTTTTTTAACAATTTTCTACTCTTCATACTAAGAATATGAACATAAGGAAGAAAGCAGTATGCAATTTTTACATTGCAATCGTCCAAGAAATTTGAATTAATAGCCAGAAACATAATCTTAAGGGGCATATATTATACCGATATGGTATGTAATACCTGGGACAAAATAAATAATAATAAATATTAAAATACAAATAAAAAAATAAAGAAGCATGTCCTAGTAATAAAAGGGACAGGTTAAGAAAAATATACTAACCTGTATTTTTCTGACATTTGTTCCCACTTCTTTGTCAACACACAACATTCTTCCTTTAATTTTGCTATGAATGTATTCTGGGAGGTCAGCAAGGAATCCAGTTCTTCTACTAGAAACCATACAATTATGATACTATAAAATTACAATTATATAAATTTATAGATAAGGTAGAATCAGTTTTATATATTCTTAATTTCTTTCTTCTAGTTTTGAAATGTTTTTTAAACTTCAGCTACTTGGACATCATCACTTACCAAATTAAGGCTCTATGCCAGAATTAGCTAAAGTGTTAAAGGAATGTTGCCACTGAATCTGGTCTTGCAAGAGAAGAATCACTGTGAAGACTAGATATCTAATCTGGTGGGCTTGCTTTTTAGCTAGAAGTTCATTGACATTTCTAGGAGGAATAAAATTGGCAAGCCATGCTTTAGCAGACTTTTACTTGCTCAACTGGTGCAAAGGATACACCAGCAACCCAAATGCTCGCACTGTAGACTCATTTCAGCATCTCCTTAAAAAAGCAGTTCTCTTATTTACTGTGTCCTGAACTTACCATGAATAATGTAATTTTTTTATTCTTAAATGATAGGATTTAGACTTACTGCCCAGTTACAGTTAGAATGAAACCCTTTTATAGATTAATTTTCAGTTACTATGAGTTTGGGCTGCACCTCAACTCACGACCTAGAATCCAGGTATCTTTATTCTTTCAAAAGGAAGATGCTGCAAAATTATGTTTCTTGATTTCTGCTTTGAAAATCAGTGAAAGCATGACCACTCTTACCCAAATTCCTTGTATGTGTGTAGGGTCATAATAAACAAGGTTTTCTTTACATACATTATAAATGACTATAATTTTCAACTCTTTCTAATCCTACTACAGATACATAAAAACAAACTCAGACATAATATTGTTTCATTTTTGTATACTGAGACAATTTATGTACTAGGAGGGTAAACGACATCTCTCTTGTGCAAAATTACACGTGGTCATACACAGATGTGCTGGCTAAAGGAAGAAAAAATGATTCTGAGAGCTTTTTTTCTTCTCCTACAGTGTACACAGCAGCCATAATGTAGATGTTTGCATTCCCTGAACACATGGAAAGGTCCTCTAGTACTGTGATAACATGCAAAAAAAAAGGCAGAAAATCAAATAGCAGATATAAACATGCCTGCTACCTTACGTATTATCCAACACTGCTGAGGATTAACACATGGTTACATGTTACATGGTTTTCCTAAAAGTATTGCATGACTGGTGGGTAAATACGGTATTTTGTTAAACACATGAGTATATCATGTTCTTCAACAGCTGAAGCTCCTCCTCTTTTCCATGCTCATGAGTTACAGATTTCATCTCTTCAATTAAAATTCCTTTTTTTTTTTTTTGTTTATTTATAATATGCACCTCTATTAATGTTGTTGGCATAGTTCTTTATAATAACAAAAAGCTCTTTTTTGTTTGTTTGGAAAACCCATTTTACTTCCAGATTAAAGTTAGATGTTATTGATGGGCTAAGTCAATGCAATGAAGTCTCCTATTATGAGAACCTGAAGTATGCAAGGGATTAAACATCTTTCTTCTAGATTGAGGATGTGGGGGGGGCACATGGTAATGCTAAAAATGTTTGAGGCTGCAAAGATTAAATAAAGGAACATATCAATTTGGAGCCAGTGAATTACATCCAGCTGCGACAGTGAATTAAGAACCGATTAATGGCTAAAGCTTTTCTCCAGTTTGGATGCCGAAGCAAACTCATTAAGCTTTTAGAGTAGCTATAATGTGTGTACTGTGGGAACTGTTCAATGCTATTCAGGAGACTTTAACTGTAAGCTCAGAGCATTTCCCGCAGAGCTTCTGATGCTATTTTCTTTATATAACATGTGTGCCTGAAAATCCAGCCAAAAACAAGCCCTTTGTTTTTCTACTTTGTTGTGGTCTCTCTCAGCTTTACGTTTCTTGAACACAGGTAAATAAACTCATAATCCAGATGGTGCAGCAGATGTGAGAGCAGCACTCTGAAATCAACAGACAGTGGGCAATACTTTCCATTTTCTCTTTTAAACGCTAACTAATATGTAATTCGGAATCTCCGGTGTAGTTAGCATCTGCTCCCTTCGGCCAGCCAAAGGTTACAGGTGTTCCTGATGTCATTTCACAGTAAGGCGTGGGCCTGGCTTGTGAGTGAGTGCCCAGGCTCTAATCTTTCCCTACCACCTACCAGTTTTCTCATGCTGGGCCTCCATTTGCTGCATCTTCTGTGTCAGCTCCTGCTCTCTTTGCTGGGCCTGAAGGGCTCGGGCCTTTGCTTCATTGCTAATGCTGTGCTGAATGCTCTCTTTCTCCAATCTATAAAAGAAACCAAATAGGAAATAAGGAAAAATAAAAATCAGCTACTGAAGAGGATACATTAAAAGGGTAAAGCAGAACATTCAAATAATAACAGCAAAAAATCTGGCCAAGCTTTTCACATTAAACATTCTCCTCCCACTTCAGGTTATACAAACTGACCTTCCTCGTACAATGTCAAACGTTCTCCAGTGACTAGTAGAAAATGGATAAAAAATACGATCTATTTCCTGAGAGAAAATTGGCCCTGCAGACAAAAATAGGGTTTTATTTTTAAAAATTTTAAACACGACCTCTTTTTCATAAGGAAGCTTAGCAACATCTACTTTGCACTGAACATATTATCCGCATTTTCTTTTAAATGCTATTTGTTTAATTCTGCAATGAAGCTTAGGGACCTGACCCTGAGATGGACTGGTTCCCAGTGAATCAGCAGGAGATAAGTCAATGGGAGCGATTGCCACAGTGCTCGTGATACAGCTACTCTGAAAGCTTAATGAGTTTTCTTAAGCAACCAAACAAGTTTTAACTATTAATTTATGTAAATAGGAGATGAATGCATCCATCACAATAGAGAAGACCGCTAGCACCACACAGGCCCAGCCCCTCGTGGTTCTGCTCACCGGGGGGCTGTACACGAAGGTCTAAAGCCCAGTACTATTATTGAAGTATGCAGGCAAGAGAGCAATTTACTTGACCAGATATGCAAGATGGGGCAATCTACTCCTGAGGCAAAACAAATGCTAGACTACCACACTCCATTGAAGCATTTTATTTAATGCAAGCCAAGCAAAAAGAGCATGGAAAATAAAACCCCAAAAAGATATATGCATATAAATTAGAAAAGATCCTGAACTGCAAATTCAGATCTAGACTTTCCCAAAGGTCGTGAATATTTATCTGGTGCACATTGGGATCCACGTTTAAAACGTCAGTGAGTTCACACATACAAGGATTGATTTCTGGATTTCAAATGACATAAGCGCACACCTTTCTATTGAAATGACATTTAATAGCTTGGGATGGGTTTCAAAAAAGTCTTATAAACGTACTTCATTCTAGGGATATTACCTATTTCAGAGGACTACAAAACAGAACACGGGCACAGATCATGTAAGGATAAAGCCACATCTCATGTGGTTGCTGCACTTAACCTTTGGATTGGTGCCTAATAACCCATCCGAGATATTGCAATATCTCAGCATGACACACACAATGTTAAATCTTCTCTCTCGAATTTACCCCAAAGCAATACAAATGGTGGGTCACATTACACTAATTCCTGGTCCTGATGTTTCAAGCCCTACCTTAGGCAAAACTCCCTTGGAAATCACAGGCAGTTTCTTCTGAGGTAAGACAGCAAATACGTTTAGATAGCAAAAATATTAGAGCATTAAGGAAAAAAAGCACATTTTTAAAGGAAATTTCATATATTGAATGGCACTTTAGCACATCACTCTCAGAAGTGCTTTGTAACCATATTTGGGCTATCCTAAGGAGTGATGCTCCCATCATTTTTTCAGTGTAAGCTCCAAATATAGAAGGTGTTACTAAGAATATTTTTTCCACATTTGCTGGAAACCAGTCTGCAAACCCCTTTATTTTACAAATGTTTTTTACCTTCAGACAGTTGTTATAAGCACCGGACAGCCCAAAAAAAACAAAGCAAAACCAAGCCACCGGCACCTCACAAATTCCTCTGACACTTTCAGCTAAAGAAAAGTGTCAGTATACTGCACAGTACTTTCTTTAAAAGTTCTCATGTGAGATGGCTGTGTGCAGTTGGGTGCTGTGCTGTCATCTGGCACACAGCTGGCTGGCTGGCCTTCTGCTGGGGGTAACCTTCAGCATGTAGCAGGCTGCACAGCTCCAGCTACCAAGGCAAGCCTGTGAAGGTCCATTCCTCATCGCTAGGGCCCCTCCTGATGAACACATGCTAACCAGCAAGTTCGAAATAAATGGAGAATCTACTGCCACCAGAAACACTCTCTCGTGTAGGGGACTCAATCAAAAGAGCTACTCACCTGTGTCACTTACTGTATAGAGCAAGCTAGCAGGAGCTCAGAAACCATGGATGTGTGGTGAGTGCCCTATGGCTGAAGTGTGTGTGGCGTGAAGATGAATTTATACAGTGGATAAAAGCTCAATTGTAAAACTAGGAAAACACAGGTAATTCTTACACAGAAGAGTAGCTTCTTAGAAGATGTTGGAATGAAAACACATCCAGTGCCATACAGAGCAATATCTGAGGTGCTTAGAACCGCTCAGGAGTGAAAAAATACCCTGGAGCCAAATCTTTCTAAACGGTGTGGCAAGTCCTTCACCCACACCTTGAGTTGAACCTGCTCTCTAAGTTCAATCTCCCTGCCCTCCAACTGAAAATTTCCCCAACACATATATGGAGAAAAAAAGAGAAGAAAGCATAAAACATGCAGAAGGCAGCCCAAGAGATTTCAGGATCTCTTGGTAACTTTCCTGCTACAACCAACAAATACTGCAGGAGTTATAGAAGCTTTGACACTGCCTAATTGCAATTTCTTAAACCAATTCTTTTACAATTCAGAGTAAAAAAAGTCTATGGACTGTAGACAGAAGGAAATAGTCCTTAGTCCTTCCAGCATTAGTACGAAGATATCAGAGGTCCTCCCCTAGAAAAACTTCAGAATTTCTTATATTCACTAACAGAAAGCACAGAGACAATGTAAAGCAAAGGTACAACTGACTGATTTTGATGACACAGGCAATATCTGAACCAGAAATGACAGCTAAAGATTAATTGTTCCAGAACTTTTTAAAACTTCATCTATAGAGATCAAAAATAGGACACATAGTGGTTAAAGTGCACCAGCCTGTTCTCGACTCAAATTCAAACACTAGCTCTACTGAATGCAAAACACTAAACACAGGAAAATGCACATGTGATGATAACTCTGCATTTGGTCACAACACTGATCAGTTGTACCACAGCAGATGCATCGAACTCATGGGAACTTTCACTTTTGTGCGATAAAGTCAGAAGCAACCAAAGACTCCATCCTGGAGCAAGCTCAAGCTCTTCTTGAGCCCTGTTCCGAAGGACAGGTTTTCCACAGTGATTTTAGTTCTAACGCTTGTTTTAAGCCCACGTTGTGGCTGTCAAGAGCCACAGTTAACTCAGTTAACTGGTTTGCATATCTCAGTGAACTGGATGTTGGTTTGCAGTGCATGAAAGATGGGCTTTTTGAACGTTCCTGACAAAACAAAAGGCACTGTGAACTGTAGCTTACAGCACAGGAAGAAGAAAATTGCCATCGCTGGCACACTTTAAAAAAATCCTTGCTGCAAATGACGTTCGCTTCGATCTTAAAGCCAACATAAAGTATGCTGACTGAATTTGAGCCATCAAATTTAATAAAAAAAAGCAAATAAAACCCCAAACCCAACCAAAACAGCCCCCAAACCCAAAACACCTTTCCCACTACTAACAAACAAAAAGTGGATCACAGATCCATTTACAAGAGAAGCCCACTCTCTGCCAAAGGGCTTTGCAGTAAAGAAAAAGGAAGTATGTAAAGACTAGTGACATAATAGTCATATTTGACATCACTAATAGCTCATCTATTTTTGACTAGAAAGGAACAGAACTTAGACGGATAAAACTTTGAATTTCACCACACAGTTCAAATAGCAGGTATTTCTGAAAGAGTCTTTTCAGTTTGGTAACAGTAAAAATACAAAAATAAAAAAATGCAGGAGGATTCTTAATGTAGAATTAGGCCTCTGACTGGAGGCTGCCAGTAAATCTTCTGGCAAAGCAACTATGATTTGAAGCAACCATCCTTCCTATATTGACTATTTGATTTTTCCATGAGATCAACATGTGGCATTTTTAAAAAAACTAACGGATCCGTCAGTAAGGACTATGAACTTAACTGGACAAATTAAAATACCCTAGCAATTATCTCAGTTCAGTGATACACGAGAGGTTATCACAGCATTATTTTTGACATCTTCATTTCATATTAATTATAGTTAAAATATAACTACAAAGCATTTTAGCTTTCATAAATACTCGCTTTAAACTGAACTTCATAAATCATTAAGGAGTAGCCAGCATTTAGTGTTCCAAATGCTCGAGCTACCTGATCTAACAAGACTTGTCTAAATGATGACCAGCCCTGGAACTCTGCACCCACACTCAGACTCGGACAGCAGGAGGACCAGTCAAGCCCAACACTGATGCTTTTACCACATGCCTCAGTGGCTGAGCACAGACCTCTTTCCTAGACAACACGTAGCCAAGTGGGCCAGCACAGTGAGCCACTGCACAACAAATTACCTCGGAAGAGGGAAAGGACTCAGCTGAAGGCTCTCTTAGCTCTTTCAGAAGAAATGAGCCTTCTCTCCCAGTAATTTGGAAAATAAATGTATAGCAAAAGCTTCTCTACCAAACTGTAAGTTTTGGGGCGCTACCCAAGCATTTTATTCCCAATATCTTTAGTAAAATCTGGCATGAAGACGCTCAAATCAATTAAAACACTTTTGAAAGTAGGACTTGAAAGACTACATGTATCAGGAGCACTAAAGACCAAATAACTTTGGGTACAAAGGCTCAGCAGTGTCTTATGCAATCTACTTTGCAAGCTTTCCACAACACAGGTCTAGTGGATTGTCAATTACAAGCAGCTTTCTGAATCACCTTCTCATAGGCTATTTTATCTTATTATTTCAGCTACAAGTGTCAAGGGAAGAATGGAAAATCAGAGTACATCCTTGCTCTTTTCTCAGGCTACAGGAGGAGAAAAAGCCAACCAAACGAACCACACATTCACGATAAAAAGAAAAAAACGTATACAAGCTGAAACAAGATGTCACAATACCTGCCCTATTCTCTAAGGGGAAACATGAGAAAAATTTTTGCTATCTCTAACTTTATTACCAGGCACTATTCAAAAACCACAATGATAAAGGTCATAAGAGAAGGTACACAGAATAAGATCACACTTCACAAACTGCTTCCCCCTGTATTTTGTATGTATCTTTGTATGTATGTCATGCACAGAAGAATACGGGCTCATTTTTTATTTTTTTCACGTTAGCAGACAAGTCTAAGGTTGGTCTACAAACATGGAAAAAACCCCAACAATTTACCAAGAAGTCCTTCTCCCCAGGAATAGTCTTAAATAATTCTCTCTATTAATGTAAAACTTCTATAACTCCTTTTAGACCAGCCTTTCAATTTAACAGCACTGCAGTATCCCATTCAGCTATTTATAATGGAGAATGTGTTATACTGACTGTTATCATGTGCTATTCATACATATCTTAGTATTTTCAAACATTTAAGTAAGAAAATGCAACACAGTAAGACCTGTAATTCTGCAGGTAAATAGGTACATGCTGGTTTTAAATGTAGCTACGATTCAAAATGATTACTTTCCAAACCTTCTAAATTAACAGAGTTCTAGAGCGTGTGCCTTGCTCATATGTTTGGATCAACGCAGTAAGAAGGCTCAGGGTCACAAGATTTCTCCCTTTCCTTTAAATCAGGCTTCCAGCAACCTTTTGTTTAGCACTGACTGCTTTGGTTACCTTCCTTTGCAAGGCCTATGAATTTTCATCTAATAGGACCTTGTTAATACCTATGGCTGCACCGAATGAGGACTTAGCTGGACAATGTTGAGTGGTTTCCTCTTGTTAAACACTGCAGAATTTTTTGCCATCTGAATTTTTGTAATAAAGGTTTTGATTTTTTTCAATGCTTGTGTAAATCCACACTGGACTGGATTTTATGGCTCTTGGTGCTTTACAAGGCAGTAGATGAATGTTCTTATGGCAAAAAATAAATTAAAAAAAAGATGTATGTGTGCATGCTTCTGTAAGAATTACATGGAAATATCTTTTAAAAGCATCATGATAAGGTCATTTCTTTAAACCTTTCCAAGGAGCTGAAAAATCGCCCTTCCTGTATCCCATTGAGGGAATTACCCACTGAGTTGCTCTTTTTGTCAGTTTCTGGGAGCTGACTGGATGCTGATTCTGGAGTCGGCTGCCAGGTCTTCTCAGCAGAAAGCTCAAGTTTCTGGAAACTACCCCAGCCAGCACACTGTGTTTGGTGAGCTTCAGTAAAATCTATATTTGCATGGTCAAATTTTGAAGAAACCCAGCTATTAAATTAATTGGTGGATTTGAAGGACTGCATCATTGCTCAGGACACATGTGGGCCTGTTCATGAGAACTGAGGCTCAAAAAACCCCAACCAACCAACCAAGCCTTAAATTTTGTTTCCTATATTAGTTGAGAAATACAGAGTTTCCCAAAATAATGAAACGTCAGAGCTTTCTCCTCATAACCATGAGAAGCAGTGAGAACCATGAGAAGCATTACAAGCAATTAGAAAAGTTATGTAAAGGTCAAGGGGTAAAAAATTCAGCATTCAAATTGATCCAGCTCTTTAAATATGGATCTAGGAAGTTAGAAGGTACTACAGAAATAACTTGAAAGTAGAAATATATTTAAAGTATGCTAATGAATCAACTAAATGAAACTTTTCACTACCCTACTTGGTACGAAAGGCTGGAAAAGACAGCTCTGCCAGGCTGCTACTACTATTTCATAAAAACACCTCAACAAAAATTAGAAACGCTTTTGGGGCACAAAAAAGAGAAAAGATTAAGCTCTGTACACATTTACAACTTCATCAAGAGACTAACTACAGTTAGTTGACAAATTAGCTTGAAACTATTTTCCCCACAATGCAGATAAATTGTCACCTGTATCCCCATTCCCAGAATTCAAATAATGTCAACTTGTTAAACTATTTTCTATTTTTCTCTGAGAATTTAAATTTTGCTGAAACAGAAATCAGTGCATATAACTTTCTTGTACCTATTGATTTTTTTTTCTATATCTATTTAGAATGCAGCCACACCACTGGAACTGCTTTATAACTTTTATATATATTTCCACTTTATATAATAAGAAGAAGTCTACAGAAACAATGAAACAGTTAAGTCTAACATTTCCACTTTGCTCTTGAAGCCCTACTGAGGCATCAGGAGAAATTATACATCAATGGTTGCGCATAAAAAAAATTCCTACTCCTGCTTGCCATACTTGAAATCTACTTAAAAGTTATCTCCACTAACTGGAGATACTAATGGGCATGAGACAGATGAAAAGCGGTAGGAGCATAGGAACAGACAGATACAGAGTGTTACTCCTATGGAAGTTTCTATGAAATAAAGAATCTTGAACATAGTTAGCTTGAGTATATATGTGACTGATGATATATTCCATCTCCACCTCTATCTGCAAGGTCAGTTAACAAAATCAAAGGACTGGCTTTCTTACTTTACATTCAGCATAACAGTAAGAATTTGCAAACACCTGGCCCATAACATAATTTTACTCTTTTGGCATTATAACCTTCAAGATACATCCAAGAAATGACCAGTTCCTCAGTAACTTCTCTTCAGTCTGGGTAGTCCTCTGTATATCAAGTCACAGTCAAATATTATCACTAGCTTCCTTCTATTTAGATGTTAGAGAAGAAAAAAGTGTCTATAACAGTAATTAACATTCCATAATAGGTCAAATATACTGACTTGGAATCAAAATCCGATTTTTCTGGCACATTTATAAGCTTTGCCATCAAGATATGTAGCTTGTAAGTAAACACCCATCCTCTCATGACTATTACCATCAGATTGTGAACTATTTGGCTGCTAAGTCCCTATAGACACACACTATTATTCTACACAGAGTAGAAGCTGCACGGGAAGAGGTGATTTTTGTGAAGTCTTAGTACGTGGCTCTAGCACTTTCAATACCGTACACCTTTCTCTAGAATATTCTTTGTTCCACAAGCGGCTTTTACAAATGACTGTATGTTGAAATAATTGCTTAGCACAGAAGATTCGTACAGGTATGTATTTTATATACACAAACTTGCATATATTATTTTCCCTATATTTAAAATAAAGGATTATTTATCTCGATTTATGGTTATTCTTGAATTGGGCACCAGCAGCCTCTTTATGATGCAGCTTCAGGAAACATTTAAGCCAGACTGTCAGTATAAGAGGTGTGGTCCTTCTTTTCATCCTCTTATAATGAGCACTCACACAACTTATTCTTCAAGAAATTATTCTTTTTCAATCTGAATAACTCCCTCAACAACCTGATCACCCAGGTGCCTGTCTTCTAGTGTCAGCAGAAGCAAGGGCCTGGCAATATGTGGCCAGACACAGCCACGTATTGCCACTCTAGGGACCTGCCTTTTCAGCAACAGCATAGGCTTAGACCAGGTTCAAATAACTGTGACTCTGTACTCCAAAGCTCAGCTTGTTAATACAGTAAATCCAGCCATCAGGCTCCTACCATTGAATCAAAAAATGATGCAGCTAAATGATGCAGAGACCTGATCTGCTATGAACTCACTCTGCCAATTTAAATTTGTTCAAAAACCCAATGTTTTTGGTACGTTAACTTTGTACCAGCAAGCTTTATGCTGAATCAGGTATCATCTGTCCTTCCTGCAGCTGGCATAAAGTCAGCATAAACAAGGCATTGCATGCTCTAGCTAATTAAAAAGGAAAGTGCCTGTGTGCTCACACCTGATCCGGATCAGCTCAGCACAGCTGAATGATCCAGTAGATCACAGATGCACTACGAGTGACTGCTCAACAGTTACCTGCATTTTTCACACACATTAGGTATGGACACACAACCGACACTCAAGCTGCCACAGGCCCGATATGTGGAAGTTGATAATGATCCCCAACTACTGCTGAAGTTCAGCAGTTGTTGAGGAATGTTTTATTCCTGCCTCCAAAGGACCAAGCCTCACAAGAACAGCTTGGGAAGAAGCAGAATCATTTGACAGAACAAAGCATTCTTCAGGATGACAATTTGAAAGACAATATTTGATTTTCAGGGAATTTGATCTAGGGTAAGCTAGACTTCTACCTCATCCTACAGCAAGACACCACACGTTCCAGCAGACTGACAGACTTATGACCAAAAGCAAAAAAGATGAGAAATACTGTGCTAACATTGCATTGTACTTGACTGCTGTCGATTTGCTCTAGATCTTACAGAAACATCCTAATGAAAGGCATGCTCATCTGCCCACATGTCACAAGAGCTAGGTACAAACAGGTGAGTTAAAAAATAAAAATCCAGCCTTATATGCCTTTTATTCATTTATTTAGCTGTGGCATAATTTTTATATTATCCTGATTCTAACTGTCTGCACATTAGTATTAGAAATAATGGACAGGCAGTATAACAGTTGAGGTTTTTGGTGGTGGTTTTGTTGGTGGGGTTTTTGGTTTTTTTTTTTTTTGGACAGGTTATAAATCTCTTCTTTATGCTGTCAAGAGTAAGGGAGAAACATATTTCAATAGCAACTTTAAAACGAAACTCACAAATTACTACCATTATGCTAAGTGCTAGATATCCCACTGTGCAGTTTTGCTTTGTGAATTTTTACCTTCTTCCATGCACACTTTTAGCCACTGATCGCACAGCCTTTCAGTGTTTTCTGCCTTTTCCTTTAAATAAACTGGCTCTGGCTCCTTCCATCTGGTTCCCCTTCCGTCAGCAACCCTGCACCTGTTCACACCTCCTCTCCTGTTGGATTCCACTGAACATTTCCTCCTCTGCCAGGGCTATTCTGGCACTCGCAACCTTTCTGTCATTCAATCCATCTGTCAGAAGTGAACTTTGTTTACCGCAAGCTTCTGCTTTCTTCTTCAAGAAGCAAAGCCCCTCAAGGTCATTGTCAAATGAACTGTCGGTGTAGATTTAAATCCACTTCTGCTAACCAGCAGCAGATGAAGTTCTTTACAGTCCTGTATTTGTGAAGATCAGTTTGGGGTATAGTAGAAATAGTAAGAAGCAAAAGAATAGCTTTTAATCATTATTTGTTAACTCCAGCAGTTAACATGTTTTTTCTTCAAATACATGTATCTGCTCCTTCTTGCTAGGGCTAGCACAACCTGAGAAAAGACTTTGCAGAGCTATGCAAAGAAGTGGAAAAGGCTCATAAAAATATTACAAATAAAATAATAAATGAAGCTTTTGACTCTCACTTTTAACACTAGGTAACAGAGATATTGACTAAAAATACAAAGAGAAAATGGGAGCAGTTGAATGAGTAAGTTTACAGTAAAACCTTCAAGTGGCCAACAGCATTCATTTAAAATTATTTAATCTGCAACATTTTTTTTTTCCTTTCCTACTGATGTTTCAAATGCAACACTATTTAAAGAAAAAAATCCTTAATATTTTTTCTTGTTTTCAAGCCTCGTAAAACACACATATGCAACTCTTTGTTAGAATACTGCCTTCCATATTGAGGCAAATTGTAAAGATTCTTTGTCAGGGCTGAAACTAAATTCATATTGTCAACAGGATACATTATTTTTAGCAATTCCTGTGTCCACATTTCTTTTCAGGAATACACTCTGATAACCAAAAGTTCCTGAATTATTAACCTCCTTGCCAGTCTCATTCTTCTAAAATAAGAAATACCTTCAATTTCAACGCATACCTTGGGTATCCTTTAAAAAAAAGATAACCTTTCACCAAGATTAAATGCAATACCAAAAAATAAAATACATTTTTGAAGATTTGTAAGCAATTATAATGAACCGCCCATTTTATTACCCTTTTATCAAAAATGAATTTAAAGTAAGCTTTCTGGGATCAAATCCAGGAAGTAATCCAATCTCATTAGCAGAAATGCATTTATACTTATGTTAGGTCTGAACTTGACTTTAATGAAAATTGCATTGACAAATACCGCATAAGTTTAGCTGAATCAAAACTTAATACTGATCTATCCCTTCTATGGGGATCAGTGCCTGCATTTGCAAGGAAGTATTTTCTTATCTCTTATTTTCTTATGATCTTCTTCCATAGGAAACTATATGCAGGTAAACAAATGCACTGGAAATAGAAGAGGAACCCTGGTACAAAAAGAGTATGCAGCAGTGTCCCACCTGACTACAGAGACACTTTAAATCCCCACTGACTTAAATCCTGTAGAAGGCAACTGACCAACAAGGAGAAGCTAATCAAGAACAGTCGCTCCTATTTCTACAAAACTAAAGTTAGATGTGCAAACCACCAAAACCACAGGGGCAACCAAGAGCAGCACACTATTAACCTTGCCACGCTGCCAGCACAGCCAGGGCAAGGAGTTCAGCCCTGTCAAGTAGCCGACAGCAGCTCATCTGCTCGCTCAGGACAGGCATCTCCCAGCTCAGCCTCTCCTGACCAATCACTGGCACAAGGGCACGGCGCAAGGGGGTGAGGAGAGCAGCCAGGCAGCCAAGGCTGGCGTGCTCAGGTGATTTTTTTTCCTTCCTCCCTCCATCCACCAGCTACTTTCTCCAGCGGTGACAACCTACAGGCTGATGCTCTTCCAAGTGAAGTTGGATAAAGTCTCCAGTTGAGGACCTTTTGGGTTCTCTGTAGAATTTTTTTCTAGGCAAGAATTTCAGGAGCAGAATCTTGCACAGCAAAAAAAAAAAAAATACCCACAAATGAACAACCGCTGTGACTGCATAAAATAAACAACTTTGAATATACTTCTGAAAGCACAAGACAGCTTTTAAAATTGTTGAAGTTCACAAATACCAAGTGCTGACAGAAAAAGTACATTTTAGCTTATTGTAAAAACAAGCTTTCGATGTACTTGAGAGAAAAGCTTTAGAACAAGTCAGAAATAATGATAAAAATCAGAACCATTTTTCCAGTAGCAAATTCAGCAAAAAATCCAGCAGCCTTGAATACATGTATCTGAAAGACTTCTTTGGTTCAAAAAAATAAATCATTATCCTGTTGTCATTAGTCACACAAATAAAAAACCTAATTTGAATGAGACCAAAGTAAATATTTGATACACACTCATAAACTTATTACTGTTAGTGCTGAATAATAACTGCTCAAAACAAAGACCTTATAAAGATGTTTGTTTTCTACAGCAGTTAGTCTCTTCAGTGTTTCATCTGAATTCACTACTCGCTCCAAAGCGCTTTAAGTATTGTCACTGCTCCTGAACCACACTCTACATGCAGTAGCAATTTGGCTGCCTCAACAACCTGATGTGATCATTGATGTGACCAGTTGCAGTTTAAATGCCGTGAAGAAAAATTTAGATGAATCAAATACTAAAATCTGAAAGTGTATTATTGCCTTTTCTTTTAGAAATATTTATTGTAGGACAAAAATTACAATTGTTAACCATGTTAAAACTTGTTAAAAATTAGTAATAATTTATAAACATTTCATGTTCTAAATTAAAACATGATTTTGTATTTCTTCTTTACTCCTTCACTTACATTTTCTTTCCTTCCCTTATAAAATTAATCAAGGGCCTTGATATGTCTGTACAATCACTTAAATATGTTTAAAATATTAAATAGAATGATATTTAAATAATTGTGTGTTATCTTGACACAAAGTGTATCAGCTTTGAAAATTTTACAACGCACTGCCAGAAGACGACAGAACCGATTTATTTCAAATCACTCAGTATCAGTCTTCATAAAGCAGCATATGGTCTTATCATGGCAGGTAAAATATTTTACCTTCTATAATAACGCAGAGCAGCTAATTTATCTACATGCTGTATAATCAGATAAACAATTTCAGCTGCACTATGAAAACCTGTAGGCAAGGGAGAAATTTATCCCCCACCACTTTATTGATTTTTCCACATTCATACGACTGTTAACAATATAGGCTATTCTTTCTTCCGCCTCCTCCTTCAATTACCTTAAAGCAAGCCCTTCTTTTCAGTAGTGAAAATATTTGCAATTTCTACAGCTGCAGGACAAAGAACTCAGATTTTCACAGAGTTGCTCAGGGGAAAAGGAAGGGGGGTAAAAAAAAAAAAAAAGCTCTGCAAGATTCAGTTGCAAGTAAAGCAGAGTGAATGACAACTTTTCAAGCTACCACAATCATTTACTAATGTGCTGCTATAGCAAATAAGTCTAATTTTTTCTGACAGCACCAAATTAGATTTATTGCAGAAACTGCTGCATAAATAGCATATGGCTATGTTATACTACCTATTTCAAATCCCTGTAATGTTTCCTCCCCTCCCTGCTCAAAATGGATAATTGAGCCAAGCTATAAACCTTCTGCAGATGAGATACATGCAAGTTCAAAAAGCAGATGCAGGACACATAGGGTTTTTTTTGTTGACATTGTCTAAAAAAGTATCACATATCCTGATCAAACAAAACCAGGTAGCAATAGGTAAGATCTCCCTTGCTACGCTTCAGGATTTTATTTCTCCCTTTCCTCGATAAAATTTTGTTTTCATTTCTCTTTCATGCTGACAGTCATCAACACGGGGCATGACCTCGTAATCCTCTCACACATGACTACCTCTTACTTGCACAAGAAATCCTATTGATCTTCACTTCTTACGTGAGTCAAATTATTCATGTGACTCAAGATCAGAAGGCTCGGACCTCCATTCATTCCTCACAAGCTCTCATTTATGAGTAAGGAAGTGCCTCCTCCGAGCAAAAATAAAACATCAGAAAACTGGTTCCATTCATTGGAGGGCCCCAGCCCTGTGGGAAGGTGCCGACCTACACCTCTCCCGCCTTTCAACGGGAGCAAAGTTTCCTTATCGGTTTCCTGGATCGGTCCCCGGACCCACGTGCTTTCGCTTTTCTGTCAGTCGCCACATTCTACGCTCGCTACACTGCTACGGCAAAACACGAAACCACGTAACCTTATCCCAGGGCAGGGCCGAGAGCAAAGCCCCGCGTTTCTGAGGAAGGAGGGGGCGCGATGCCGCCGGCGGGACGCGCTCGACGCCCCGGAGGCCGCCGAG